>JBCFXG010000343.1:0-88701 GCA_039720435.1 Amazona ochrocephala | reverse complement strand
CCTCCCTCTATCTTTTCCAACTTATCTGAGATCATAAAGATATTCCTGCTGGAGTTGAAACCAAGTGATGATTTTTTGCTCTTGTTTTCTGTTAATTTCTTACGCATACCTAAAACAGTGGGGGGGGGGGGGGGGGGAGGTGAAATCTGCATTTTAAATTTTACTTAATATAAAAGTACACCAAAATATTTTAATGCTATTGAAGTTCCACCTTCTCTGTGTAAAAGAAACACTTTCCTTTGAAATGTGTGGGGGTTTTGAGTGTTCTAGGGATAGCTTTGCAGGATTCCCATTGCAGAAGTAACTGATTTGACCGCAGGTTATCCTGAACAACTCTATTTCAGCTCAGCAGCTCCGCTTGCTTCCCCAAGAGACAAAAAAGTTGGCCGTGAGGGGGCTTCTCTTTCTAAATAAGAAGGAAAGAAAATAAAACCTCCCAACCGAACAACTGCCTCCTCTCTCAAGTTCCTACACAGAAATTAAGGGTTCTTTTATACTAGGATCCTGAATGAGAGAGCCAATTTCAAAGGCTTTCTTTGGAAATGACTTGCCAGCAGATTGAAGGCTTCACATCTGGAGATAAAGCTTGAAGAAGTTCAGACCATATGTTTGATAAGCGTTTTTCGTGTAAATGAGCAAAGCAAGTATCTGACTAAAAAAGGTGAGAAATCAGTAAAAAGTGAAAAAAATCAAAACATAAAAGCTAGTTACACTTCTGTAAAGAGTACACTAGCATCTGTTCCATTGCTGTGATGGAAACAGTCAGTGTAACATCCTCTAGGCTGTCCAACCCTCTCCGCAGCTAATGTAGTCTTCAGCCCAACACTGTGCTATTCACATGTGGGCAGGAGGGGTTTAGAGATGAGCAGCGTATCTATGTGGAAGAGCTGGAGTAATGTGGCACAGAATGTGTGGAGAGCTATTTGGCTGTGAACGGGCATGTGAGCAATCCAGACAACTGCTTGACAATTGTGGGGTAGTGACCCACAGGCACTGAGGCCTCACCTGGGGGTTACTAAAGTTCATGTAGGTGCAGAAGCCTTGAGAAAGTTAGCACGAAAGCTGCTGAGAGAGATGTGCAGGAGGAACTGATAACTGTAACCTTGAAACATATGCTGTAATAGTTCACCAATCATTAAACTGTTGCTAGCACTCGGCTAAGTGAAGTTAACCAATCAAGTGTTATCGAATGTTCTACTGTTCTGAAACTTTCCTATAAAAGGCATGATTGCGCACATTAAATTGTTCAGCGTTGATCACATGGATCAGTATTACGTTGTTCCTTATTCCCCGCAACAAGAATGTTTGTGAATGTTTCCAGGTTTGTACCTGTTGTACAAGTTTATTAATACCTGGATCCTCTGCAGCACACTGTCACCCACTGGTAGTGGCTCTTAAAGGAAGATGCTCTGGTGCAGATAGTACTGGAGTATTGAGAAGTAACCATGTGCTCAAGACCTAGAACCCAGACCTCTGTGTTCAGAGCTCTTTCAGTGTGGCTGCCCAGCCTGTACCAATGGTATGAATGCACTCTGCTTGCAAGGAAATGTTCTGTCAGGTTTGCAGAAAAGAAATCATTGGATGAGGTTTGAGATTAAAAGGTATCATTGCATGAATTCCTAATAAGTGCCTGTGCTCAGGGGAGGAGGAGGGATGTATTAGATTGGAAGTAAGGAAGAAATTCTTTGCTGTAAGGGTGGTGAGGCACTGTAATGGGTTGCCCAGGGAAGCTGTGAATGCTCTGTCCCTGGTGGTGTTCAAGGCCAGGTTGGCAGAGCCTTGGGTGGCATGGTTTAGTGGGAGGTGTCCCTGCCCATGGCAGGGGGTTGGAACCAGATGATCTTCAGGTCCTTTCCAACCCTGACTATTCTGTTATTCTATGTGTGTGTGAGCTAAGTGCCAATCACTGCAGCTGGAATTTCCAACAGCAAATAAGAGCAACCATCTATTCAGGCGGAAGGTATAAGACAATAGTGAGTCATGGAGATCACTCCATAGGTAATTTCTGAATAACAAAATTTATCTGAAGGTCATGAGCTGTTCCTGCTCCATTCTGGCAGGAGGTGGGAAGGAATTCAGTGAGTTACATTATGACTTATTCAGACAGCTCAGCCTGTGTTTCTAATGTATATGCTCTGCATTTTTCATGGGTGAAGGATTTCCTTCTGCAGGGCTGTGTACTGAGGAACTTTCAAAGCTGCTAAATTGAATGTAGGGATTAGGTGTATGTCTGTGACCTCCTTTGCCTCTGCAGTCTCCATTAAAGCGTACCTGCTTCATTTCTTTATTGCGTTGATTGAAGTTTTTCCCGTAATTGAACAAAATCTGATGTGCTGAAAGGCGCTAAGACAAGTGTACAGCTAGTGTGGTGTGAGCCACATCTAGCCAACTTCATCTTGTTTCAGTGGGGAGAACAGGTTACCTGGGTTTTTGTTTGCAGTGCAATATTAAAACTAGAGACTCAACCCTGTGTTGGTGCGTAGTGTGGCCTTCCAGAAGTTTTGTTGTTGTAACATCTTTGTCAGTTTATGGTCAGCTCCTATCCCTCATAGTCTATTTCTGTTCCTAAGGCTGAAGCAGCAATGAAAGTACTACTCTTTTGGTGCTTGCTTGTGAAGTAGCATGCTTTTCTTGGGTTTAAGCAGGTTTTTTTCAGAGTAAACAACTGAATCCCTTCTACACAGGAGAATGCAACCTGAGAGGTTTTGTGCTTATATTATCAGCATGTGCATACGTGGACTGAATAAGGGCAGGAATGTGCATGTCAGGTTACTGCTGTGCAGTTGTTGCCCTTCTCATGATGCACATGATTATTTTGAGCACGTGAGTTCTTTCACAAGTGCATCCAAGTTCTCTGCCAGGTAATGGTCACTCTTTTCCCTCTACAACTGAATGGAGCCCACTGCACCTGTATCCTGATTTATGGTTTACAATATTATCCACATCCATTACATTTATATAGATGACTTCCTTCAAGATGCTTGCTGTCCCACTTTAAACCATATGTTTGATTGCACTGTAACTAGAGTGAATTAAAATGCCTGTGATCAATCAATTGCTCCATTCCCTGACAGGAATCCCTTGCACTTCTCACTTCAATGAGCTTATGGTTTTATCAGCATCTCCTGTTAGTAGATCTCAAGTGTTTAATTTTTTTTTGTAACTTTTTTGTTTGCTCCTTATATTTTGAGGCCTTTCTTTTTTTTCTGATAAGTTTAAACATTTCTGTTCTCCCCCCCCCCCATTATTTGGCTCTAATCTGGCTGTGACAGCAAAATCCCCTGAAAGCTGCCAGTCCTACTTGTTAACAATAAAGTGCTTTTAGGAGCCTTCAGGTGCCATTGCATTTTCGAGGTTCTTGTTCCTGTAAGCTTACAAGCTCTTACTGCCTTCAGAGAGTGGGTGTGTTGGTTGTTCTTGTTTTCTGATGGTCTCTTAAGCTAAACCTGAGTCTTTAAAAGACAAGGCAACCAGAGAAACAATGCACTGGGTTCCAGCAGAGACAAGGTCAACTTCAAGTTTTGTGGCCATATGCTGCTGGGAACGAGTTATTTCCACTGTGGGTTTAGCTGGAAATGATGTAGTTGGCCTCTGCTTCAAAACTAGTTTGACACTTTTTATCTCAGATGCTCTCTCTCTGTAGCTGTGTGACTCCTTAATGTCTGAGTAGTTGCCAGTATTTGTTCATTCTCATGTTATTGGTGATGGAGATGAGGCATGGTGAAGGTAAATTACTTAACCCAGGTCCTACAGGAACCTGGTGGGGGATCCCCTGCAACGTAGCCTTATGTTCTGTGTTATCTTCCATTTTCTCTAAATTTTGCTCTAATTTTTGTGTAATCCTGGGTCATTGGCGGTGGTTTCTTCAGCCCCAAATGACTTGTGAGTGCAAACACTGAGGTAAGCCTAGTGATGTAGGAACAAGCTTTGGCTGAATAGGAGCACTTGAGGATACCCAAGTGTGTACCTACCTCAGTGTGTGAGAGTGGATGAAGGTGTCACTTCTGCCTGTGTCTCCCCATTGTCCCTGTTGGAGTAGCTATTTAGGAATTTGAACCAGACTCTTGAAGATGAAAGGAAGCAAAGATGCTGTGATGCACCTGGAGCGCTTGAAAAGCCTATGGCTGTTCACTCTGCAGGACCATGCTAGGCATAGCATAAAGTAAAGGTCCTGGAGTTGCTATGGAGTGCAAACTGCCCTCCAGCTGCTTGGCCTTCAGCTCTGCCCCTGCTGAGCTGCAGTACTCGCTAATGAAATAGAAGGCAAGTCTGGCAACCCCTGTAAGAGGCCTGCTCTGAAGGCACCTTCGTTCTGATTTACTAATATTTCTATAAAGGTTTTTTCAGTGAGACTGGGTTACATGTGCATGTTTCTGCTCTTTGTGAGCACTAAGATGAACACCAGACTTTGGTTGGTTTGCACAAGAGCTTCAAGCGTTTGTTGCTCATAGTGGCTGGAGTGTGTTGATGGTCACATTTTTGTGTTGCCTTTTATGTGGATGCCTTGAGAAGTCTTTACTATATGGAGGAAGGCTTAGTGCTCTAGGGCACTAGCTTTTCATGGCATGGTTTGCTTAGGTCGTCAAGCTTAAATGTGGATGCCTTGAGAAGTCCTTACTATATGGAGGAAGGCTTAGTGCTCTAGGGCACTAGCTTTTCATGGCATGGTTTGCTTAGGTCATCAAGCTTAAATGTTCTCCCTCTTTATCTTCCCATTCCCACGTGGGTAGCAGAAATATTGTGAACAAGCAAGTTTTGGCTAGAGAGCGTTTGGGGTTCTATGGAAATTTGTAAGCCTTGGGGTTTTCAGACCCGGCCTGGGATCTCTGGCACAAATGTAAATGTGACTCACAACTCAGTTGCAGTGAATGACTTCTTGCTGATAAACAGCCCCGTTTTGTTTCTGTAAGAACCCTCAGCTTTAGAGAGAGAGTTTTGTTAAACTGTAGGCAACGGGGGGGTAAGACTTTCAAAGCAAATTTCAGTGCTGCCTGTGCAGGATTCTGCTGGGTACTAGGAAGCCTTGGAATTCCTTCCGTTAGTTCTCTCCTTCAAGTCACTTTTAAATCTTTTAGAAGAGAAATGCCTCCAAATTACAGGGCTGCTGCAGAGAGCAATAAGCTACTTATTACTGTATTATTGTTATTTGGAGGAAGAAAGGGTTACTTTTCTCTTATCCCTATCTGGTACTCCATATCATTAATTTCTGCCTGAAGAAGAAACCAGAAAGTGCCCAGCTTGCACCTATCTTCTGTTTTAAGTTCATTTGTTCTCTTTAATTTGATTTCAGTAGTTTAATTTCTCTTGTCTTGGGTTCGGTGGCTTAAATCAGAACATCTCTTTGTGCTCTTTCCATTAGGTTCCTTTACTACCTTTTGTGTGGGAATAAACGGGGCACCCAGAGAACTGGGGAATTCAGAGGAAAAATCTATGCAACTCAGGGTGTAGCTGAACATCAGTACCAGTGTTTTGCTTGATGGCTGTTGAGGAGGTAGGATGCTCAGAACCGGTAGCAGTATAGTACCTTGTGCATAGGATCCTTTGGGAACTGGTATCTGGAAATGAGACTAGCATGCAAAGCCTCCCTCTCTGAACAACCCTGTACCAGGGCAAAGATATGCTAAGCCTACACCTGTGATTAATGTGCTCCAATCTTATAATGCTGGGGTTAGAATAACCTGTATACACCAAGTATCAACTTTTGCCAGTATCAATTTTTCACGTGACTTTCAAAGAAGGCTGTTAAGTATCTGAATGCTTCACGCTCTGCCTCGCTCCTGTACTTGCACCTACAGCGGGTGGTAATTCACGGAGGTGATTTATATGGACATTGTGGCTCCTGATGCGTGGAAGGGGAGGTAAAGCAGTGCGGTATCTAGTGAAACAGGATAGCCGGTGGCAACCTCTATGAACCTCACTCCTGGCGTAAGGTTCTCCTTCAGGGGGGAGGGGAAGGGGAAGTTTTGGGGAGAAAAGAAAATGGAGAAATTTGGTCATTGGGAAGGACAATGGTCCTTGGAATACTATCCTGGGTGAAGCTCAGAGAAAAACATTGCTTTGTTGACTGGTTGTGAAACCCCTAAGAAGCATGTCAAAATGTGCAGAGTCTAAGCCTACCTGTGCAAGAATCTAATGCCTTGGTGAGAGAGTAAGGAGGGCAGATATTAAAGAGGAAAATGAAATGAATCTCAGCCCTGCACTAAGCCACCGGAAAGGCCTCCTTTGCTTGGAACTGGATTGATGTAATTGAATTTGTATCATTCATTGTTTGTTTGCTTTTATGTCACTCAGTGCTGACCTGCTTTGCTGCTTCAGGGTTTAGTTAATGTATTTTAGCTTATATCCAGCTCTAAACCAGTGGGCCCAGTGGTAGATTTGAGGATTGCTAACAGAAGTGCACTACTTGGTGATCTGTACCTTTCAAATGAAATTAGAACCAACCGCAGCCTTGAAATGGACTGGTTTGTTTCTCTGAGGCTTTGCCTGTGACTCAATACCATGCTTTAAGAAGTTTGTCACCACATTCAGCAATTGCAGATGAGGCTGGGGCTGGAACTGAATTTACCAATGTGCAGGGATCCATAATGCTGGCTCCTGAGGCTGGAGGGCAGTGCAGCACTTGTTTCTTGGCAAGCAATCATGTAAATAAGCAGCAGGGTCCCTGAAGCTCATCCTCCTTCAAGTGTTGCCTAAAAAGGCTTTTTGCTCTTTTCCTTTCCTCTGTTTGACTTGATCCTCTCCAACAGGGTCTGGCTTTGTATGTAAATCCTTGCGAAGCTTTCAGTCTGCTCTCTGGCTGAGCTAAGTTGTCTCATACCTGTTGGTATACAAACCTCAGAAGAGGTTACTGGTTGGACAGTGCTGATATTTTAGAGATGTAATGTGAAAAGAGACAGCTCCAATGCTGTACTGAGCACCATGTCTGTAACAGCCAGTTCAGGCTATGCTGTATTGCTCCAGATTTAGGAGCTCTAGTGGTTTGGCACAACAGAGGGCACAGATGAAATGTGTGCCTCTCAATGAGTTGGTCGTGGCTGAAGAATCCCATTCTCTTCTCGGTGCCAAATGACATAGAGAAAAGATGGGCTGCTATGAGTTTGTGCTAATGAAACCCTCTTTGGTGTACTGGAAAATTTTTAGAGTACTTAAAACACTTCTATGTTCCCAAAACTGAAGTGTGCTCCTCAAAATTCACGTGCTTGGTGAGATCTGGACTTTGATAACATGCTGTTATGGAAAAGAGCACCTAGGGAAGTGGTTCAACTTGAAGTTCTCGGTTTCTTGGATCTTTACAGTTTGATGTGTAAGTGGTCCTGTAACCAACAAAACTAGGGAATCCTTTTTCCTTCCCTTCTGTTCTATTAAGGGACCTCATGTTTGCGTTTGCCAGTGTGTAATGGAGACTCTGGCCTTCCTTTGACAAGATCCGGGCTAAGGTGTCTCTCTCCTACCTCCTGAGTAGTTTCCTAATGCATATAAGAAATGAACAACTCTCAGAGCTCTGTTCTTTTGTCAATTTTATTGAAATACAGCTGACAGTTTTGAATTTGGTCACCAAGTGACTTCATAGACAATGTGGTCATACATATGTTTGTGAGGTAAGCAAAAAGTGCTTACATTAAGAATTGTTAATATTTTATTGCAGATTAATAAATGTACTAGGCTTCCCCTTTGACTTGACAGAACTTCATGTGTGGGGGAGGAACAACCTGTGTTCTCTAGGACATCTTTTTAGTTGATTGGGCTGTGAAGAGAAGTGAGAGCTCTCATGTATGTATTTTGAATGGTTGCATCTGGAAAGCTTTGATGGGTTGCCGGTAAACATGTGAAATCCAATATAGCATGTCATTGTACAACTTGTGTTCCCAGGCCTGGGATGATGAAGTAATGTGAGTGTGTTTATAGCAATGCGGTTCCCCTCCTCCCACCCCCCACTTCAAAGAGCAGTATTTCAAGTAAGATCTTGCAACTTAAAGCATTGTGACCCCTCTGGACGTGCTGGTTTCTAACCCTGAAACCAGCTAGATAGAACTCGGTGCAGCTTTGTGTGATCAAAATTGCTTTTCACTTTGTTCAGAGTAGGCTTTCACAGGATGAACTGAGTGCTTGACCTAGTAATACTGGACCAAGCCCTCTTTCATTGCGGAAGTAACATGACAAATTTTGTATCCAGTCACATTAGGCAGGCACTCTTATTCCAAGGTCACATCACAGAGGTATATACTGAATAAGCTATGTGTTGCTCAATTTATCTACATCAAGAAGACAGAAAAGGGAGCTGACCCTGCTACAACTTCATCCAGTAGTGTTTTTATGCCCACGAACTGCTGTTCTGGTAATGAGACCCTTCTGTTCCTGAGATGATGGCTGTCAGTGTGATTGTTTTCTAACTGGCCCCAGATGCTTTTTGTGAAGAGATGTAGTGGCTTGGTAGATGTGCATGAGGATGTGAACTGTGGAGTGACAGCATTTTGCCTTGCTTGAATACCTGATTTTTCCTAATACCTCAGCTGCATCCTCTGCTTAATTGGATATAGGAGATTTTAATGTACACGGTGGTTGCCAAAATTAACGTGAAGATGGAAAGCCATGACAGTGATACAGACTTTGTGAAGGAAGCTGAGAACCTAGAAAGAAAATAAGTAAAAAACCCAAAACAAAACCAAAAAAGCCTGCAACGGAACCCTGAGAATAGGCAGTTTATACTGCTACATCTTGGACAGTGCATGACGTTAAGAAAGCTAACACAGAGTACAGAAATACTTTGGTAGTTCTTTCCAAACGTGCGCATGTGACTTATAGCACTCAGCTTCACAAACACTAACTGTAATTGTAGGTCGCCTGTTGAACTGGTTCCAACACTAGTAAAAACCACACCAAAATATTACAGTGTCACCTATGGCAACAAGTTTTTAGTTATATAGGGGCCTTGTGCATTTTTGTGTTTGTTCTTTGGAAATAGCTGCCTTCAGGGAGCATGGACATAGCCAGCTGAGAGCACTTCTGTTTTTTCCACTGGTTTTAGCGGGTTTATTTCTGCTGTGTGTTCTTCACTGTATGAATGAAAGCTGAAATTCTTGTCTGGGTCCGGGATGGTGTCCTTCTGTTGCATTAACAAATGTCAGCCTGATGGAGTGATAAATTATTTATGAACTTGAGGTATTGATTTTTTTTTTCTCAGTGCTTATAGAAAATTATACTTTTGTGGTTTCAAGAAATAATTGGCTCAATTTAATTACATAAAAATGATAGTCTTTTTAACTGTGTTCAGATCAATTTTAATGACCGCTGGGTGCATTACAAAACAGAGGAAGAGAGGGTGTTGACATGGACTGTAGAAAAAGGAGGGTAAAAATGGTGGGGTTTGCAGGTCTAACAAAAAAATCATTGACTTGTTTAGGTTGCAAAAAGCCCTTAAGAGCGTGGAGTCCAACCATCAACCTAGCACTGCCAAGTCTACCACTAAACCGTGTTCCTAAGCACCCCATCTATGTGTCTTTTAAATACCTCCAGTGATGGTGACTCCAGCGCTTCCCTGGGGAGCCTCTTCCAGTGCTTGACAAACATTTTGGTGGAGAAATTTTTGTGAATCTCCAATCTAAACCTCCCCTGGCACAACTGGAGGCTATTTCCTTGTGCTATCACTTCTTACCTGGAAGAAGAGACAAACACCCCCCTTGCTACAACATCCTGTTAGGTAGTTGTAGAGAGAAACAAGGTCTCCCCTGAGCTTTCTTTGCTCCAGGCTGAACAACCCCAGTTCCCTCAGCTGCTTCTCATAAGACTGCCAGCCCACTTCTGGCTCATACTCACCTGGCTGTTAACCAGCAGTCCCAGTTTCCCCTTTCCCATCAAGCAGCTTCCCAGCCACTCTTCCCCAAGCCCCCAGCCTTGAGTGGGGCTGTGGCTCAGGTGCAGGACGCAGCACTGAGCCTCTCTGACCCTCTTACAACTGGCCTCAGCCCATTGATGCAGTCTGTCCAGATGTCTCTGCAGAGCCTTCCTACCTTCAAGCAGAGCAGCACTCCTGCCCCATTTGGTGCTGTCTGCAGATTTATTGAGGGGATCCCCTCACCAGGATCATTGACCAAGTTATTAAACAGAACTGGCCCCAGTCCTAAGCCTTGGAGAGTACCACTTGTGACCAGCCCCCAGCTGGATTTAACTCTGTTCACCACCCCTCTTTTGGCCCAGACAGCCAATTTGTTACCCACTGAAGGAACAAGCCATGAGCAGCCAGTTTCTCCAGGAGGATGCTGTGGGACACGGTGTCAAAGGCTTTACTACAGTCTAGGCAGACAACATCTACAGCCTTTCCCCCCTGATTTAAGGGGCTCACATTGCCATAGGAGGAGATGAGGTTAGTCAAGTAGGCCCTGCCTTTCATAAATCTCATAAAGTAGGGCAAAGAAGCAATTTCAGGAATTCTACCAAAAATATGTTGGATTTCCCTTTTTCAAGGGAGGGAGCAACACTCCACTTTGTCAGGATATTCCATGTGTTTCTGTCTGATTTGGACTTGAATGTAAGTACCTTGTGGCACACACTTCCCTGAATATTTAAATTGAAAAGAACATAATAACAAGCGGTGAGGTCCTTCTGTGCTAATTTCTCGTGCGTAAATGAATAACTAACCAAGAATATTCGCTGGCAAGGAGGTTTTAGTGCAATTCTATGGTACTGTGGCTTTTTAGCATTCTAATTTCCTTAGGAAGCCACTGGGAAACTACCTTGACAAAGCAGATATTCTAGTGATGTTTCAAGCCACTCTGGAGCAGTAGCTGGATTCCATCTTCAGACTGTGAATGTAAATTACTCCAGAATGTGAAACAATGAGAGTGGTTTGATCTGGCTTAAACTGTTCTATGTTCTGAATAAAAATGGGTGAGATCGAATGTATTTGTATCTGCAGTAAATATTACTTGAAGCGGATGTGTAGCTTATGTCGTATAATGTATTCTGCGCATCCATAGCAGGAATAAAACAAATAGGCACTATTTACCAATGGAAAAGCTGCCAACAATTTCAGCTCTAATAGTGAGATTGTATTCATAATAACTCCTACTGGTAATCCCTGTAATGCTAAAGGTAGGCTTAATGTGGCATATTAAACGGTAAACTGATGCCTGATGCTAGCTGGAGGCTGAGTTGTGGGGCATCTCCACACGTTTTCCAGGGTAAGAAAGTAGATCCAGGAACCGTGACACAGGCGAACAAGCAAATGTCTTTACACGGGATCTTCTACCACCTGCCTGGGTGCCGAAACAATGCTAGCAAGGCTTCAAACTGAAGTGCTGCCTGCTGGGGGGAGTTAGCCGTATGTGCATAGCTACACCATCTTAGGGGCGCAGCTTGCTAAGGGGATATACTAGATGTGTGTATTTCCTGCCTCCGTGCCTTAGAGCATGTCCAGGTTGTCTGAGAAATGTGAAGGACTTCAGGTGCCCTTTGGATGGCTTACTCCTGTGGCAGATTTGTGGTGAATTTGGCCTTAAGTAAGTATGGTGATGGCATGCAAGACACTGCAAGACCAGTTTTCATAGCTGGCGAGACACTTTAGATGGCTGAAGGGGAGGGTTTTTTCTTTTTCCTGGGACTTTGGAGTTGTCCTCATTTGGTGGCCAACACAGAAGCTGTGAAATAAGTTTTGGTTGTTGTGGTCAAAGCACGACACAGTCACTGCTGCTGTACAAGGAACGTACTGCAGTGGTTACGCTGGCTATAATGTCCTGCTTTTAGATATGATTTCTAGGTGTGAACCTGCAGGGTTCTAGTTCTAAACACTCCGGAATGTTCCTCTTGGCTCTTTCATTCAAAACTCCCAGTAGCTATTATTAAAAATGCTATAAATACAGAAAGCATGTACATTTACACTTCAACATGCGTTTTATGACCACTGAATATTTACTTTCTGATTGGGTAATAACAATATTATTAAACATACCATCATGGGTGTTCTGTTTCAATGCACAGACATATGCAAATAACTTGCATTAGCATTTTTATGAGTGAGATTTCAATGGCAAGCTTAGTAATAGATCCCTTGGTAGTGTTCAGGCTGATAACAGCAGTTCCCTGTACCCTTTTATTTGGGCAGCTAATGAATTTTTTCCCCCTGGTTGATGAGAGATTGGCCCAAACAGGATGTGGCTGTGGAATGCCTGAAGCTGCATTTTATTGTTAAATTGCTGGTTCAGAGCCATTTTGGGCTGGGTAGTGAGCAGCGACCGAAGATCGCTTTGTCAGATGCCTTACTGGCCTGTATGAAATAACTCTCCATGTGTCTTGCAGCGCATTCACTCAGGAAGGGGCAGAGGTGAAGGAAGCCCATGAGTGTGCTCTGTTCCGCTTTCTTCCTAACCTCTGGTTTTTCCTGGAAGATGATCTCGCTTTTATATGCAGGCAGGGTTCATGATGGCACGGCCTGTGGTACCGTGTGCAGTGTGATACAGGCTGGAGCACAGTGTGTGGGAGAAGTTGATATAATCTGGTGGGATATTGCCAGTACAAAGGAAAAGACAACACACTGAGGCATAGCTGTTGGAATTGCAGCTCAAAGCACAGCCAGCACAGGTTGTGCTGGAGGGGGGGGTGTGGGCGGGTGGGAGCCCAGAGCTGGGGCTGCATTCTGTGCAGTGAGCTAGCTGCTTGCTGCCAATGCCAGTGATGTAACTGTAGATGGCAGGGCCTGTGGTGCAGTGTGGGAGGATGCTGGGTGAGTTGTGGCAGGGAAGGGAACAGGCAACTGAGGAGAAGATGTGAGGTGGAACTCAAGCGCCTTGGACCTTGTTCTTTCTTCAGTCTCCTGCTGGCTGTCTTTTATTAAATATGAATGCTTTTGAGTCTCTGAAAATATATAACATAAGGTCATGAAGGGGATGTTGTAGCAGACCTTGTAAATGTGCTGTGAAAGTCTGAAGCTGCTCAGATGTCTTGGTGAGGCCCTGAACTAGCAAAACCCTTAAAGCTGAGGTTCTATTCAATGAAGTGCTTGTGAACACAGTTCACTTACATCAGTGCTGCTGAAAAATGCTTGCGAATGCTTTGCCTGCACAACCTCTGTGTTCCATGCTGTTACAGCTATCTACTATATAGCCTGGTAGCTGTTTCTTATTCCAGGCCCGTTTGTTTCTTTGCTTTAGGGTATGGATCCCACACACTGGAGGTAAACCAGGGTTTACTGTTCAGTGAGAAAACTTTGTTTTCCTGGAGGCAGCGTTGCTCTCCCGGGCTGTTACGGTATCTGTCACTGTCTGGTCACAGAAAATGTGTTGCTTGTACAGCAGAGCCCAAGAGAAACTCTTCTAACAAGTAAGGATGCGATTTCTGTGTGTAGAAGTGGGCTTCAGAAGGACAGGGGTTGGCATTTGGCATGTGGCTGATTAAACTTTGAGGAAAAAGACGAGTCTGCTTAACCTGGCTAGGAGGCAGTGGCAAGAAACACCTGAATGGCACAGAGTTCTTCCATCTCAGCATTGCATGCCTGGGACAGATGTCATCCCAAACCCAGGGGTGGGCAGCTGTGAATTAAGGCACTATATTATTGCGTTCAGCTACTTGTGGGGGTATTCTGGCCAGGGAGGCCAGAGAGATGATTAGCCATGACCCCTGCTCCTTGCTCTCTGTGGAGCAACTGACCAAAAGAAACCAACATAAAAATCAGCTGTTTCTTACCAAAATCCAGGCTGAGAATCTGTGTGCCAGACACGTAAAGGAAGATCTGCTGTTCCTGGGCCTGCCGCTTCTGCTCTATCAGTCTGGATGCTACCCAGACTCCATACACATGCCCATGCTGTGGCTTGTTTGGGAGTACTTTTCTTTTCTGTCCTTCCGCCTTTCAGCTTTGTCTTAAGATTCTACGTGTGGCTTTGCTGTTGAATGTTTGAGTGAGTTTAGCCTAATGCAGGGTAACACTTCCCAGAGAACACAGTTGGTTATCGATATCCCAGACCATAGGTGCTTCCTGGCAGCTGGCTGGTTGCTACTTCATGGAGGTCAGCTAGAAAAGGGGAAGGAGAAATGACAGCTTGGAGTCTCCTGCTTCCCACCTGCCCCTGTGCTCCTTCCTCTGCTTGTTTGAGAGCTCCCTACAGCCTGAAGGAGTTTCCTGGGCTGATGAAACAAGACTGTCAAGAGTGAGAGAGGACCTGTACTTTGTGGGGGTCTTCAGAGGTTGGCACTGGGGTAGCGAAGCTTGTTATCTGCTATTTGACTACTGCTGGGTATGTGCTGTAACCTGGGGCCCCTTATATTTATTTAGCGCTGCTGCCATTCTGTAGGGGTGAAGAGGAAAATGTCCGAGGTGGATAAAAGATAATGTAACCAGGAGGTTCAGTTAGACAAGGAGCAGCAGCAGCTGAAGTATCAAGGTGGCTTCTGGCTCTGTTTACACTGTTGCAAAAGGCCAGGATGGTTGCAGTTACTGAGAGAAGGGAGTGGATGCTCCTCTCTGCATGGGGAGAGGTGACTGAGCACGGTGCTGAGGATGGCAGGACTGGGAGGCAGAGATGTGAGGCTTGGGACAGCTGAAGAGGAATGGCATCTAAATGGTTTGATCAGGTGGCTCCTAGGGATGAAGGATTTTATGGGCAAAGATCTGGGGAATTTAGTGGATCTCTGCAGAAGGTGCTGCTAGCAGATGGGCTAACAGCAGTAAAGGTGACCTGATGGCATGAGTAAAGCAAGAAGAGGGGCGTGCAGGGGCACTGGCCACAAGGATGAGCATGGACTAGAGGAAACACCCCAGTGATCCTGAGTTAGTGTTTTTCGTCCCAAGCTGTGATACAGATATTCCTTAACTTTTCCTCTACAATAAACTCTGCCCAGAAGACCAAGCATTTCAAAAGCTCAGGTATTTTTTTTTTCATTACAGTCTAAGCCAGGAAAATTAACATTTTTTAACATGGAAGCCTTTGACTGTGTAAGACTAAATAGGGCTAAAAAGGGCTTGTGAATAACTCTTCCCTGTCTTGTTCTATCCTTCCGGGGAAGGTAAGTGCTTAGAGGCTCAGGTTCATTCAACCTTACTGTTGGGTGAGTTTCAGTAGATGCTGGTCGACCCTGCTTTGTCCCTGATCTGTCATAGGACAATGGGTCTGCTTGTAGCCTCAGTCCTGCTGCAGGCTGCGCTGAGTTTTGCTCAGGTCATGGGATAACTCTGGAAGGAAGGAACCCTGGGAGATGTCTTGCCCAAAACCCCGTTCAAAGCAGCCTCTGCTGCGAGGGCAGGCATGGAGGCTGCTCCGGGCTTGGCCCGAGCTGCCTGGAAAACCTGCAAGGACAGAGCCTGCACGCCCTCACCCCGAAGCCTGCTCCGTTGCCTCCCTGTCCCCAGTGGGAACGAGCTTTGCGCTGCTGTCCCTGTCCCAGGCTGGAGGCTCTGCTCCTCCCCGGCAGCACAAACGCTCCCTGGCAGGCAGCGCTCTGTGGGTCTCTGTGACGAAGCGCAGCCGGCGCCGCGGGCAGCGCATCCCCGAGCCCCGACGAAGCGGCACTCGGCCCGCGGGACGCTGGCGCAGAAGCTGGCGGGGCAGCGGCGCGCTTCTGCCGACGGGGTCGGTCCGCTCCCCGGCAAGGCGGCAGGCGCGGGGCCGGTTAGCTCGGTGGGCTGGAGCGTGGCGCTAACAGCGGGATGGTCGCGGGCTCGGTCCCCGGACGGAGCAGCGGTTTTCGCTTCTCCCTCTCTCCCCCCCCCGCAATGGAAGCCGGGTGGCGAATGGCGCGAAAGAGAGAACGGGTCCCGACGGGGGCCGTCGGCTCGGGTTGCAGCGTCTCCCGCACGAAGCTGCTGCTGCAGAGGCTTCGGTTTGTTTTTCGCCTCCCCTCAGGCGGAGAGCAGAGCCTGGCCGGCGGACCGGGGACAGGAGGGAAGGTGCGCGCCCCGGGTGGCAGACGGGACGCGCAAGTGCCTGCACGGGCAGCTGGTTTAAGGTGGGCTTCGGCGTCGCGGGTTGGAGGTGAGCTGGGGGAAAGCAAGCAACGGTGGGAGCGGGCATCAGAGACAAAGGAGCAGCGAGGGCAGGGGTTTGGGGGCAAGAGCAGTGTGGTCTGGGAGGAAGGAAGTGAAATAGGGGAAATGCTCTAGAAAAACCCCATGTAGGTAGGAAGTGCACTCTGGAACAGTTTAGATACTTCTATCGGACGTCACCAGATATTCAGTGTCTTTTGCCTGAGAGCATCTTCTCATCTCATGCTTATTTGGTTAACCAGTGTTAGGCCTGCAAAAAGGTTGTGGGATTTCAGATGGTCCTCACTTGTCCGTCGTCATCACAGATAACTACAGTTTCATACCAGGTCTTCAGCTCATTATGTTTGTATAACTCTGATGGTTCTCGACTGTCAGGGGCTGGAAGCAGTGATGCTGATGGGAGTGGGTTTTGGTTGTTTGGGTTTTTTCCTTTGGAGCAGGAGGAGAAGCAGGTCTCTTGACAGCCTGATTTGTCAGAGAATGTTCTCAACTGCTTATAGGAGATACCCAGGCTTGCTAGACATGCTGCAGCCTGAGGTTTAATTTTTATGTACTGTTTGTTCAAGAGAAAGAAGCTGGGGCAAACAGATATGGGAACAGAGTAGAATGAGCAAGAGTGGCTGAGATGGGTCCCTGGCAGCTGAGGAGAAACCTTCTAATTAGTCTGTCCTGACCTTTTCCTTCTGTTGCTGTTTTGGATGTTAACTGCTGTGTTTTGGAGTTACACAAACCAAATCAGCTCGTCAGTTTCATATTCTTCACCGAATTGACTGCGTTTTCTTTTGCTGCCTGAAATGCTTCCAGGGAGGGGGTTTAAATTCAGATTTTTGAGGCTACCCAGCAAATGGATTCCCGGTGTATTCAGCCTGGGAGATGTGTGTTATTCCACTAGGTATTTTCTGAAGCGTTTTCTTCTATGGCCCCTTCAGGTGGTTAATTTTATAGCTTCTTATGCTGTGTTTATTGCTAGTGCCTCTAAGTGTCTTGCCATTTGAGTGCTTTATTCATTCACTTTTCCATTGGGGGTCTTAATGATGGTGAAAACCTGAGTGGAAAGGGTTCATCTGGTCTGTCAACAGAGTAATGCAAAGGTACTATGCAGAAACAGTGCTCCTGAAATGAAAGGCAGGAAGTGGTAGGAGTTTGGTTTTTTCTTTAATTTGTGTCCAACGAACGCTATAATCCTGGATGAAGCTCAGCCTTTGCTTGAAACTGATGAGTGCAGGATTTGCCTTCCATACACTAGAAAAAAATGGCAGCTGCGTCAAAAAGCCCAAGTCTGTCAGAGCCCTAAACCAAGGTTTTCATTTGATGTTGTAAGCAGGGATGCGGGTGGGAAGGGGATGAGGGAATGCCATGGAAGCAGACCCAGGAAGGAGCTGCCAGCCAAGAATGTGGCTGAATGGGCACAGAGAGCCCAGTGCTGCTGAGGCCAGGATCTGGCTAAAAGGAGCTGGGAGCAGTAAGCAGAAGCCCAACAACTGGCCCCCTGTTCGGGTTCTCTGTGTCTCAGAAAGGGGTTATTCAGGAAAGGGGACATTGCAAACAAAGTACCTGGCGATTTCTCCCCCGGTTTTGAGCCAATGCCTGTCTGTAGAGTTACTAAGTTTAAACAGCCAAACAGTCTCTTTTTGTTGTGGAAGAACTTAGCAGCAGTGCCCATTGTGCAACGGGCTCTGTGGAGGTCACTGACTTCTCCTTTAAGCATGTACCACATAGAACCAGGTGGAAGATAAATGTAAAAGCTGTCTGGCTCCTGGTGTGCCTTTGCACTTGTTTTACAAAGAATCGTAGAATTGTAGAATCGTAGAATCGTTAGGGTTGGAAAGGACCTCAAGATCACCGAGTTCCAACCCCCCTGCCATGGGCAGGGACACCTCGCACTAAACCATGCCATCCAAGGCTATGTCCAACCCCATCTTGAATGCCGCCAGGGATGAAGCATTCACAACATCCTTGGGCAACCCATTCCAGGGCCCCACCACCCTTACAGTAAAGAATTTCTTCCTCAGATCCAATCTAAACTTCCCCTGTTTAAGTTTAAACCCATTACCCCTTGTCCTCTCACCACAGTCCCTAATGAAGAGTCCCTCCCCAGCATCCCTATAGGCCCCCTTCAGGTATGGGAAGGCTGCTAGGAGGTCTCCACGCAGCCTTCTCTTCTCCAGGCTGAACAGCCCCAATTTTCTCAGCCTATCTTCATACGAGAGGTGCTCCAGTCCCCTGATCATCCTCGTGGCCCTCCTCTGCACTTGTTCTAACAGTTCCATGTCCTGTTTATGTTGAGGACACCCAGAACTGCACACAATACTCCAAGTGAGGTCTCACGAGAGCAGAGTAAAGGGGCAGGAGCACCTCCGTCTACCGAACCAACCTTCTCCTTGATTAGCAGCGGAGTAGCTGTAGCTCTACACCAGATGTGTGTAAGGTTTCTTTCCTCATGCTGAGGTACTACTAGAGTTCAGTTTAATCAGTATGTAGTCGCTGTTTCATAGGAAAAGTAAGCTAGATGTAATATAACCTTTTCTGTTGTTCTCTCCAAACTTCAAGTATGTTGAGGTCTTGGTGTGAGTTTTCTTCATTTTGGAGAAATAGATTTTCAAGACCAAAACTATGAATATATTATGCTGTATAATTTTAGTCCTTAACCAATAATGTAAGGAAGAGTGAAGGGCACTGAGACAAAGAGGCACCAAATGTAATCAGTTGTGGGTAAGGCTGGGTTTTGTGGCTTTGTAATGGAAAATAACTGGTACTTGAAGGTAGCTGACATAGGTTTGGGTCCTTCAGACCTTAGTACAAAAAGTGTGGTAAAAACGATAGAAAAACAAGACCTGGGCAAGGGCACACTTAAACTGGCTGATGGGTGGAGGGTCAGGATGATTGGTGTGTTAATGAACCGATTAAGTTGGTGTAAACATTCCCTGGGGAGTATCCCGGACTAGCCAATGTCCAGGATGGGAGCAGTTAAACTAACTGATAAATAGAAGGACAGGATGATTACTATGTCTGTTACGTTAATTAAGCTGGTGCTTCAAAGACTGCCAGCAGTTACAAGGTTGTTGGAAGAAGTAAATGACTGGCAAAGACCACCACGTTTTTGTTTGTATGCATGCCCAAATGACTACTAGGGATGGCCTGTGTGGCAGTAGGGGACACACGTTAGGAGGAGCTATCCCTCGTGTCTCCCGGCGCCGCAATAATGAATACCTTCTTGTCAACTGGAAAACTTTGTTGGTGAGTTTGTTCCTAGAGTTTTCTCCGAATCAGCACTGAGGGCAGTCGGGAGTTTGGCGTCCTCAGACTTGAACAGGAAGAATGTTCTGCTGCCGCATGGGGGACAGCAAATGACAGGCCCCTAATATATGGTAAGACCAAGGCTGATCCTGCCTTCTCCTGTTCCTGGACACACAGTACAGTTGTTAGCCTTTGTCTCTGTGGCTTATCTCTGTCACAGGTGGCTAATATCTACCACACCTTCTGGAAGCAAATAATTTGCTTTTCTATTAAGTGGTTAAAATGCTTCATAGGAATGCAGACTGAAAGCACCCTCTGGCTTGGTTTCCTAATACTTAGGTGTTTGGGGCATTTTGCTTTGTTCTGGGCTTAAATGTAAACCAGAGGTGGAAAGGCAAGTCGTACGGTCCTGACATGGACTCTCTGGTGGTAATCAGCAGTTCATACTCCTTGTGCGTGCTGCCTATTAAAGCAGTCTTGACAGCAAAGAGCAAACAGGCAAAGCAGGACAGCACATCTTCTGTGTGCCAGTCCCCAAACTTGGCAAAACCTTGTGGCAGACTTGTCAGTGCTGGAGTTGCTTTCTGTGCTCGGGGGTTGCAACTCGTGCTGTTGAGCTGTGGGACTAGCTATTAAGGTGGGTTAGCTTTAAAATAGGAGCATCCGGCATTCTACCCTTGGAATGCTTCCCCAAATGGCCTTCAGCCGCAGTTTCTGCCGCTTGCACTGCATTGCAGAGAGGGGGCTCAGTCTGCGGGGTGCTGCAGAGGTTTGGCTGAGGGTCCAAAACTAGACATAAAAAAGTATGCTTCAGTTTCTGGGGCTTTCCTCCTTGGCCTGAGGGGATTCAAATATCTGGTCAGTCCGAAGGCTTAAAGATGAGTTAGTTGAAGACATCCAGTTCAAGGAGGGATTTACCTGATGCATAGAGTGAAAGGCACAGGTAACTGTCCCATGCCCAGTGCATTTTCACTAGCTTGTGAATACGTTCTGCCATCACTTTCAGTGAGAAAAGCTTTTTGATGGTGAAATCTTTGCTCTTGAATTGTTAGAACTGTTTCTTAGTGAGAAAATATTCCAGCATCCCACTTAAGCATGACTTTTCTGGTTGCACCCTTCTATATACAAATTGAAAACCTGAGTAAAAGCAAAACAAATAGAATTCTATGTTTTGCCACAGAGTGTTTCATTTCAGCAAAACCACAGCAGTGTGGTCTCAGCATCTGACTAAGAATTAAAGGCCAAATGAATATAGAACTTCTTAATTCTGTTTTTTACTCCATGCCTAGGCCTTCAATGCTTTGTGTCTGTCTTTTTCCCATCTGCATGGCAAGGTAAAATGCATATTCTAATTAAGAAGTGCTCTTGAAAATCCCCAGGGAAGTGCTGCAGAATGTCTCTCTAAAGGAGAGTTGGTTACCTTACTGTATCCCAGCTGTGGAGCAACAGCTTGTTGAGCTTATTTGCACAAATGAGAGAAACTACCCATTAGAAAATGTTTAAAATGGTAATTCCTGTGTGCCGTGTAGAAAGGGTGGGGAGACTTCCCTGTGGTGACAGCGCTTTTTAAAGGGGTAACTTAGCTCAGTATTGGTTTTAATGAGGAAATGGGGTTTTTCACCTTTCAAGTGTATAGATTTCTGCTGTTCTTCAGTTTTATTCTCTGATAGGTTTGAAATTGCCAGCAATGTGAAGGGCAAGTTTGCTTCTAAGCAGCTGAGGCTCTAAGCAGCAGATGTTGAAGTAGCAGATAGAGGTTCTGTTTTTGAGGTGTACTTTGGTTGATACACTAATCGAGGTCTTCCTGCTTTTTAACAAATCAGTCTGAGGTACTGTAACTCTGGCCTGTTGTGGGCAATGAGGATAGGGAAGGTTTCACTGCCTACATACGTGTTTTCATCTTGTGTTGTCTCCTTTTAGAGAGCTCTTCTGGGAACAAGCTGCTGAAGGCAAGCTGGTTTGAAGTTTAACTTTTTAATGAGGGAAGACTGCAGAGATGAGTAACTTTTCAGCTCTTGGGTTATGTTTCTAGCTCACGTGACGCTTTTACCTCCTGCCACCCTGCTGATAATCATCTAATCCTAGAAGGTGAAGTTATATTGTGTAAATGATGGATGTAAGTGATTCACCAGTTAGTTCTTGTCAGAGCTGGCAATCTTGGTGATGCTGGACAGAATCCTTTTTGGTCTTTGACCGAGGTTGTTGCTCTGCAAGGAGCAAAAGTGGTACTTCAGTTTTGTCAGAAGTTCAGCGAGCCTTCCCAAAGTACAAGGCTGAGCTTTGTCGAATGACAATATGCCTTCTTGGCTAGTTTTGGTTTTTGACTCCAGTTGGTCTTCCATTTCCTCCTCTACAGTCAAGGGCAAAACTGGTTGTAGATTTGGGCCACTGCCTGCCAGTCTGTAAGAAGTCTCAGGGGAATGTAATGACAGTAATGGTTAGTGAGGGAGGGAAGGTCAGTAGAGGGTGGCCGGAGCCCAGAACAGAATTGGCCGTTATCACGGTTCTTCCATTCACTGCATGTAAAACTCTGGCTGTACCCCAGCACTCATCTAATGGAAAGCATGATGGAAAAATACCTTATTTCTCCCTAGATACTGATTGGAGGTGCTGGCAGTGGTGTCTTAAATGTGTTGTTCAGCAAAGTTCTGCTGGTGAGGGTGATTAGCCAGAAGACTTGGGGTCTTCTCCCTTGCAATGTTGTGCAATGGTCTCCTGCGTTTGAGCCATACCAAAAGAGCCATAAACCTCTGAGGTGATCAGAAATCATTGCCCATGGCAGGGGGCCTGGAGCTAGGTGATCTTAGGGTCATTTCCAACCCTGACTAATCTATGATTCTATGTATACACTCAGGGAAGCTCCAGGAAAGCTGGCGGAAGGAAGGAAAGGTGTAAAAGTCTACTAAGACAAAGCTGTTCAGGCTCCTGGAAACTCCTGATGTCACTAAGTGTCTACAAGTGAGATGCCAGTCTCTTTACCTAGTTGAATTTGCTTCTGTCTCTTCTGAAGAGACAGCCCTGTCCAAGACTCCATGCTCTAAATTCCCCCTGAAGCCGACAGCGTCAATAAGTGAACCCTTGGCACTGGAAAAATCAAAATGCCTATCTTTCAGTCAGTGAAATGTACTCCTTTTTTCAGCAGTAGGGAGTTGCTGATTTCCCCATGGTAGCTTTGGATCTTTGGGATCTTTCCTGCCTTGAGTCGAAGCAAGTTATTGATCTTAAAAGAAACCACATGTAAACCCCAAATTTGGGTCAGGCCAGTCTGTTTTGGTTTGTAGTGAACTACTAGTGCAAAATCACTCTGTCCAAATTTCCCCACTGTTGAGATGCTTGAGTGTATTTCCCAAATCTGAGATGGAAATTTTATTTCCACTATGGGCATTTCAGTGCACGTGCCTTTTCAAATCTGGTTTTTGATTGAGAAGTTCCTGGTTGGTGTATTCTCCAGCAGCAGGTAAGCTTGAATGAAAAGGCGCCTCTGGCTTTTTAGATTACTGGTACTTAGGAAATAGTTGGATGTCAAAGTATTGTAACCTTTTTGTGTCACACTTAGATGTTGATGGAAACAGCCCTACTGTGCAGCAAGATATGTTTTTCATCACCTCTAGAATGCCTTTAATTCTTTCTTGGAAGCATTGACTTCCAGATTCATGACTTCAGAACGTTCTTTAGGTGCCCTTGAATTATCTGCGCATTCTGCAGTCACTTAACCTCGTCCTATTTCTCACAGATCTTGTATCATCTTAAACAGTTGTTTTCTCTTGGGTTTATGTTTTTGAAATACTTGATCCCCTGCAGCTTGCACTACTATGCTTTTTCAGTCTGAAACACAGGAATCTTCAACCCCCGAATTGTACTTGTCCTCTCTGTTTGCAGTTGCTTTAATGCATGTATAGTGGCTCTCCCAGCTTGTGTGCTGCCACTGATACACTTGCATGTTGCTGATAACTTGCCTTGAGTTGCTGAGCCCTACCTGTGTAGTTAGCTGTACATATTTGACAGCTGCAATCACAGTCTGATCAATGTCAATCACTCCAGCCTATTAGTCAGCTCTGCTAGATGCTAGTTCTAGTTTTAAAATCCTTTCCTGACAGTGAGGTCTAGGTTATTGATATCAAACTTCACTTGGTGACTTAAGTAGGTGCCGATAGCCATGAGCTACAGCACTGCTAAAAATCAGATCTAGCATCCCCTGCTGAAAGGAACTTCAGCATGTCTGTCATGCGGAAGAGAGTTACTGCTGCTTTCTTTTATGATGAGTGTCCATAATTAGTTCTGACATGAAAACTGCCTTGATGTTTGGCCATTCAATTCTGCTCACTAGGGGGCTTAATTTTCAGTACTGGTACACTTCTTCTGGGCTCCTAGTGCAGGTAGAAACAGCTTCCTTCTGCTTCAAAGACACAAATGGTTTACTTCTAGGTTCTCAGGCAGATGGGGCTCTCCATGGTGGTGCTGTACAGGCATTCCTTGCTTTACAAAACCTTTACCATGACATAATTGGAAGTATCTATGAATTAGAAAAGCCTCTAATTCTAATTAGAGGTTGGTGTATGTGGGTGAGCAGTAATGCTTCGTATTCCCCTTGTTTCTCCTCTTAACACTTGAGTCTGAAATACCTATGGTACCTTGTGCCAATTTTTCTTCTCTTGAACACGGTGCTCTTCAGCCCGAGTCTGTCCTCTCTTTTTACAGTTGCTGTACTGCATGTATGGTGCTTCTTCCAACACGTGTACTACCACCATGATAAACTAAACGGCACGTTAAGTGTCCAGTGCCTGTTCTGGGGCAATCGTTGGTTCATTGCTCGTTTGAAAAGGCAGCTACCTGTGTTTGTCTGCTTATTTTTATTTTCTACTGTGATAGAATCATAAGTAGAATCATAGATTAGTCACGGTTGGAAAGGACCTTAAGATCATGCAGTTCCAACCACCCTGCCATGGGCAGGGACACCTCCCACTCAACCATGCCACCCAAGGCTCTGTCCAACCTGGCCCTGAAGTGGTGTTTTCACTTTTGTTGTTTTGCTTCTGAATCTAAATCAGCCTCGTCTCCTAGGATTTCATCTCTCTCTATGAAGTTTTGTCTGAGTCCTTTGCCCCTCTGTTGCTTGGCTCTACCAACTCCATCCTTAAACCTAGGCTTCCCTCAAATGTACAATTATAATCCTTTATTGTGGAAGGTATCTTGTCTTGCAAAGGTGCATACACATTTGGATGCCAAAATGTAAACTTTGAATTCTTTGTATTAAACATTAAAACTTTGACCCTGATTCTGTCCAGCTCTGCAGGCTTTGTGGCTGTTAATTCTGCATGGATCAACTGTTTTCTTTCCTATCTTCTGTTCTTCCAGGTTGAAATGCGCTACAACTGTTCTGTCTCATTGAAGTGTATCCCATTCCCAGGGCAGGTTCAAACCTTGTGGGACTCTGAAGTAGGAAGTCCTGTATTATCAGTCTCCCAAGGCAGTTGGTAGCTGCAGTGTGTTTTGTCTGTGAGGGCTTTGCAGTTCTTCCCATCTGACCAGTTCTAAAAGCCTTTATGGTAGAAATAGCAGAAGAAAGACTTATTTTCTACTTAGAACATCTGAAAAGAGGGAAAACCGTTTACTTCTGTGAGGTTTTTGGAAAGTCGTCACACACGGTAGGTATAGTTCAAAGGGCTATGTTGCCTGAATGTTCTGACCCAAATTGAAATGAAGAATAAGAACTTTCTTCCAGACTCTATTTCCATTTGTCTGCCCCCTTGCCCCCAACTAGATAGTAACTGTTACGGAGAAGTGAATATATCTTTCTTGTGTACATAATTGTTCAAGGATGGTTAATGGAACATCATAAGATCCCTGTTTAGGAGGGGAAGAAAGGGGTGAGCAAATGGTGAGAAATCATGTTCTTCCACTCGCCAAGTCAGTGCAGCTCCACATTACGGTTCAGCGCTCCCCATTCACACCTAGAAGCCTGTGTTCTGAGGCTCTGCAGTTTTCATCAAGTGCCCAGACAGAGTATTGTAACCCTCTGCAAACTTGCACTCAGTAGGCTGGCAGGGGTCCCAATGCTAGGAGAAGCACTTGCACAAACTCTGAGTGTTAGCGTTTTCTTCTCTTTATTTTCTGCCAGGCACAATTCAGCAGCGTTCCGGATGCCGCACCTTCTGTTAAGTAAGGGCAAAGGAAAGGTGAATGCATTCAGAGGGGAAATCATGATGAGGTGGCATCAGTTCAGCAGTCTTCCTCTCTTGTTAGTTCTAGCCCCACCTAGTTCTACTTAGCTGCCTGATTTTGATCCAAGATGACTGAGCCCATCCTGTTTGCTCATAGCCACAAGGCCTTTTCAAATAAATCCCAAGTCACTCCAGTGATGCAAATGCAACTCACTGTTAACAGGTCAAGCCAAATATGGGGTGTATCCTCACCAAGTCCATGCCTAAAGTGCTCCAGGGGGTGCTGCAGTTTACATGGTCACAGAAGTGATTGGGTCAGTTCAAAAGTCTGTTCAGGTTTTTTAAATGCAAAGGCCCTGGGCATCCCAGGAGGGTTGTTGCATGGAGGGGATGGGCGCCACTGCAGAAGCATGGCTGCTTGCTAGTTCAGTTCCGAGGCTCTGCTGTTTCTGTCAGGTGGGCAGCAAACACGGGGCCGGATGGAGCTTTGGTCTCTGTGCTCTTCTCACAAAGCCTTATATCAGAGTGTGGGGCATTTGGGCCATGTTTTGCTTTGGAGGAGAGGAAGCAGCAGAGGCAAATGCCTTCTTGGTCAAAGTCTGTCCTGTTATTTGCTAATTGATTTATTTCTATTTATTTATTTATTTGCAGCGACTTAATAGCCCTGTGCTATCCTTTTCCCTTTATATAACGCATTGATTTTTATGCTCTTTAGATGGTAGTGAACTGGTTTAAGGAAAGCCTTAATTTTTTTCCAATGTTTTGCTTGTCCTATGTATGTGTAAAACCATGCAGGTATGTGTACACGTGAGTATGTATTTATGTCAACTTCAAAGATCAGTTGTTTGTTAACCACTCTGCTATGATGGCAGCAACATCAGGTGTGCTTACATATGCTGAAGGGTGGTAAATTCAAACTTTGACAACTGGATCCTTGTTTTTTCTCAGACAAGTTATTCTGAGTCTTCTGGGTATTTCACAGTATGCACCATTCAGGCTTTGAATGAGCTACTGCTGTGTTTGCAAAGGCAAGGCAAGTATCTCAAGGGTAGCTACCCTAGAAAGCAGATTAATAATGGTTGCAAAGGAAGCAGGGAAATGGATTTTGAATTAAAACCTGAGCAATTGCTACAACAGAAGAATTTTTCTTGCAAAAACCTTTCCATTGTTACAGGCTAAGCCATAATATAAAAAAAGTAACTAACATTGGAAATATGCTCAGGTACCTCTGAGAAGCCTGTTTGGACAAATCTATTGGAAAACAGATTGATGTATGCAACATTGGGGTAGAATTGATTTTTTTTTTTTCTGTTTAAAATCCTCCAAAAAAGCAGCACATCATCATCTTCCAAATTAAACAGAATAAAAATTAATGTCTTTGTTTCTCCAGGTGGATGCTTCATACGTGAAATTAGCGGGTTCACATTTTAACGTTAAGTTGCAGAGGATACTGAGCTGGCACACTGAGTTGTTCACCAAGAGTCATGCGTTCAGCATCTCCAAAAGTGAGATCGTATTTTGTCACTCAGGTTTAAACTGATGTCAAATATAAGTGAAACATTGAAAACAAAGGAGTGCCACAGTCAGTGTGGAAAGATGAACTGTCTTGATCTGGTCCTGTATGTGTGTGCCTGTGTCTTTGTATGTGTGGTCATTGCCTTTTTCTGTTGTTGACAAAAAGGCACCATGTGGGATCCTCCCTCCCTCCTGCAATCGATCGTGTTAAATGCGAAACACTTTTCAGGGGGATTTTTACTTTCTCAGCCTAGGCATGTCCTCAGACATATCCACTAGCTCTTACAGAATTACATGTATAAGTAAAATAAAACCCCATAAGCAATTTGCCCATCCTGCAGGCAATCCAGTTGTCAACTAAAAGCCCTCTGAATCTCCTGCAGTGAAAATGGCTTTTATTTAGATTTATTTCTCTTTTTTCTTTAAGAAATGTTAAAGAGAACAAGTGATAGCCCTTTGCCGTCAGAGATATTTTGGTAAGTGCAACAGTGTTCACACAGCACACTAACCCCTTTCTCTTTTTACCCTGTTAAATGCTGAGTAGATACAATTACAAGATAAAGTTGGAGCTACATCTCCTGAAGGCATTATTTCTCAAAACCAGGAAGATAAGATAGCCAAGGACAGTAAAAGAGAAGGAGCTGTAAGTTGCAAAGGGAAATCAAAGCCTTGTGGAATGCAGAAGAAAGGAAACTGGTGTTTCCCATTCTTCTCCCCTGTTAGTCAAGGCAGAATTTGAAATTGCATTCAGCCCTACATGATAACAGCAGCCAGCTCGTTCACGTTAGTATTTAATCATCATCATGATATAGTCTTTAATTACATGATCGCATACTGCATTTGCCCCCAGATTCTGCCTTGTTCACTGCACAGAAGTTGTGCACACTGAAAGAACAGGAATTCAAGAGTTAGTTTTTTCCTTTTGCTATGCAATGTGCAGTCTCAAGCCTGATTCACTGCATGCTGAGCAAAATCTGTTCTCACGATGACTTTATTCATTTTTCCCACAGGGTTTTTCTAGCCATCATCTTCTATGTGCCTTGTGCAAATACTGTTCTAGTGTTACAGGGCATTTCTTTAGGTGTTGGGGCTCATCTCCATTATAGTAATGTGGAACTTGGATGCACAGGTATGAAACTAGGTATAGCCGCTTACTTATTTTGGGTAATCTGAAGATAACCATAGGGCCTGTGTATTCTGAGTGCTTAGCATTGGAGGGTACTTTGTGTTCTAAAAGTCCATCTTCTTGTGACCTCAGCTGCAGCTGTAATTGTTCCTCATGGCTGCAACTTAGAACCCAGGGGCTCAAGACCAGGTCCCTCAGAATGGAGCAGCAATTTGTGAGTGTAATTTGTGAGCATTTGTAAAACGCTTGGTTACAGTGGCTTGCTTTGCACCCTAAAGGAATCCCCTGATAGCAGTAGGGACTGAATCTGGTTCTTCAGGCAGGATCCAGCTGCTTTAACTATAAGACTGTTGGAAAACAACATTGTCAAGACTGCTCCCTCTTACCAAATGCAGACAAATCATATCATACTTTTAATAAATTAATCATGTCCTTTCTCAAAACTACATAAATTGCACTATGCTATATTAAAAGTTGCTGCAGTACCTATTATTTTGGTGACTGAAAATCTTTTTTTCTCATTTCCAGCCTTAATCTATTTATGGCCAAATATATTTACATCTCTACTTGTACTGATACTGTTCTTTAGACTAAGTAGCTATTTTTCTCTTTATGTTTGCCTCTGATATGTTTACAGAAAGCAATTATATTTCCTCTTACCCTTGGTTTTGCTATGTTTACAGAAGCTGCTGCCTTTTATCCTCTCTTAAAATAAAATCAAACAAATCACAAATTCCTTAGATGCACAGCAGCCCTTTTCTGTGCTTATTTCCATTTCAATTAACACAGTAGATGCTAAACTGAATACAGAATTTGAGATGAGGTACTAGTGCTATCTGCCCCACAATGTACATGTTCGCCCTTTTCCACGTCCTTTTCATACTGTTGGATCATGGGAATCCTATGATTGATTAAGACAACTGAGTCCTTGTTCTTTTCTTGGATACGCCCTCAGCTTTCAGAGAAATGTCTTAGTGGTCTTTAAGTGCACGTTCACAGTGCTCAAGTGAGTGTCCATGTGCGTGCTGTCTTCCAGCTTTTCTGACAAAGAATGCCAGCGTTTTCACCGCGCAGCTTGTCTGGCCATGGAGTGGGGATGCGCTGCCCACTGAATGGAAGTGCAGGTTCCTTCCAAAGCTGTCTGTGACCCCATAGTTGGACTGCACTGCAACGCCCCTTGAAAAGGAGGCCAAAATAAGAGTACAAGGATTATTCTTTTTGGCTTTCCCTCGAATTGGAGAGTCTGACATTGCTGACACAGAGGTGCTGCAGTAACGGACTACCGCTAAAGAAAGCATGTCAAGAGCAAATGTCTTCAAGTGACACATTATTTAGATTTATCTCGACGTTAAAGCAAAGCATTTAAGGTCTGCTCTGTGGAACTGGTATGAGGACTGCTGTCGCTTGAAGGGTCTGAATAACATAGGTCATCATCCTGTGGATGGACTGAAGGGAGATCTTTTCCAAAACAATTCATAGCTATTTGCTGTTTACAGAACAAGGATGCCAGTGCAGGTTCTGCAGGGGTGCAGAGTCCCTTCCTCCTTCCTTCCCTCATCCTCTCCAAATTCAACTCCTTCTGCCTTGGGAAAATAGTACAGATTGAAGTACAGAGAGCACGAGATCTCACGCTCTTCATTGACATGATTTGTAATGAATGTTACCTTGCATTTTGTTATCTCCTGTTACAAATATATCTTGTTTGATGCAGAAAGGATAGGACATCCCGGTGGAGAGAGAAGTAGCTGTAGGTGAGGACTCTGAGTGTAGATCCCGGTCTGGAGTAGACCTTTGGGGTAACCTCCCCGTGTCTCACTTTGTAAAAACAGGCACAAATATGTTGCAAATTTTGGGACTACAGCAAAGCTAGAGGCCATATGAAAACCTAAATGTGTACTTTCATTAGCCTGATACTTCTAACTAGCTTAGTGTCCTGTCCATGACAGCTGCTGCCCAGGGCTGATGTTTGGGAAGGGCATGAGTACAGAGCCGGAATGTAGTCCTCTTGCATAATCCCACGCTTCTCCCAGTGCTCCACTGCCTTTCTGACCTCTAGATGAGTCAAGCGTAAACTGCCTCAGCATCTCTGCCTTTACAGTTTCCAAATAAGATTATTTAAGATAAGGTTTTTTTTTTTTGTTGTTTGTTTGTTTTTTAATGATGGCTCACAGAGCCACAATGAAGTTAGTGATTATTACTGTTATAAATTATTTCTAATTTCTTTATTTCTGATAGGAAAGAGAGAGTAGGAAGAATCCCAAGAGCTGTGGGAACCACATACCTTAGTTCCTAGAAAATAACCCAGTGTATTCTCTCAAAGCTTTTAGTTGTTTATGGGAAAAACCAGATTAGGAAACTACATCTAGTTTCTGTGGCTGAATTTAAGCATGCACTTTTCAGGTTTTGGCTGTGCATGTGTTCATTATGAGCCTCTCTACCCAGCCACATGTGGATAGGGAGATAACACTGAGCCTGGGCTTGGTGGTGTAGAATAACATTGGCAGGGGCTGGCATGAAAATTCCCTCTCAGATAGAAACAAAAGCGAGGGAAAAGCTGAAAAAGTGTAGCAAGTCTTTGATGGTTGTTGTGGTTTAAGCCACCATGATGCTGCTGAACAACATACTGAGCCACCATGATACTGCTGAACCCGGACAATGGTACAAGACAGAAGTGCAAAAAAAGCATTTCATTTCATTTCAAATAGTGGCCTAGAGACTCAGCTGGTTAAAGCCTTGATTCTCTGGTCCCTTTGGAAAACTACACAAGCTGCCTCTTGTCAGGGAATACCTGCTAGTTTGCTGCATCTGTTTTGAGGTATGGCAAGTTCTTTGTTAGCCTTTCACTTGTAACCTAAAGGCTCTTTGGAGCTGGCACAGATCCTGTTTTGCAGTGAAATCCATTAAATAATAACACTGGAAAATAGGGCTTATCCCTCTAAAATGTGGTGATAGATGTGTGTGTCTGGTGAAGAAAGGGGTGGGATAAAGACTTGTGGGGACATGCAGTAGCTAGCAGAAAAAGGAAGAGGAAATGAAAGAGCTTACTGCTGAATGTCTAGAATGAGGAGTGTTAAGAGGAGTGGAGAGAGGGAGGGAGGTACAGGTGGAAGTGTACGGAAGTACTGCTTGAGGCAGTTGTCTTTGTACCTGTTCCCTGGAGATACTGGAAAGAGCTGTTCTTTAAAGACTTAGCAGAAGGCATGAGCATGTCACTTAAGAAGGCAGTGCAGTATGTAACTCCTGCCCCGAAAAAAACCAGTGGAAGTTGTACGGTCCTTTGGAATGGTTTTAGATATTGCAGGTGATGCCTTCGGAAGTGATCTTATTAACTGTGTGGTTAAAAGTTGGTCTGCTTATTTTCATGCATAGGGCAGTGCATGCAAATATTAACAATAGTCATTAGAAGAGAGAAAATGTAAGCATACATCTGTAAGAAAGCAAGGTAACCATTTACACTGAAATGCCTAGTGTAAAATGTTACAGTTGATTTTAGCAATTAATATATTCCGTTTGGTATGCCAGGATTCTAGGTGCTCAAAAAATATGGTCTATTTTGTAACTGGCATAAAATCTCCTATAAAACTTGTTTTAAAAAATGCTGGCTTGCGGAAGTAGATTCTTTCTATTCCTTTTTTTCTAGCCAGATAAGAAACAGGTAATTATAGTGGATTACAGCTCTTTATTGAATTGAATAATTATCGTGTATAAGCCAAATCTCCATTTCTGCCACTTTCATCCTCTGGGGCCTGGAGCTCTAATGATATTTCAGCTCAGCTTTTAGGAGACAGGTGAGGATGTGCTAAGTCCAGAAAACCATTTGGGTAACATATCATGCCTGGTCTAAGCTGATCTAATTCCTCATGGGGAAAAAAGGTGACACCTCTGTGGTGGCTCTGTGGAGTCAGTCTGTCCCCAGAGCCAAGTGACCGTGCATCACTGGGACTGCTAGTTGTGGCACAAAGTAGGGGATGGGAACATCCTTTTAGGAGGAGTGTGGCACTGGGTCACCTGCAGCTGATCACAAAACCACCCCGTTTGGATGTGATTTTGTACACTGTTGCCAGCAATGATGCTGACTTGGGTAGTTTCTGTGCTGTCTGCACCCTGTTGGCTTTCTGATGTGTTCAAGTGACTTCCCCTGGACTGAAAATCAAAACAGCAAAAAAATGTTGGTTTTCACATGGATGAGCTCCGTTGTCCCATTGACTGTGCACCAGGACAGAAGCAAGGACTAGCAGGGCTAAGAACAGGCAACCAAGGGGAGAAAACGGCTCCTTACCCAGCACTGCTGCCAAATATGAAACTAGCATTTGATGGTGAGGGAGGACCTGTCCCTGGCCCACCTACTTCTATGTAGGAAGGCACCTTGAGTTTTGTGGCTAGCTGTATTTGAAAGCCTTGTGACCCAGTAAGCAACAGACTGACATATCAGTCTTCTCAGTGGTAGAGGGGTGAACAGGAAGCTATTAAAGAGAGAGAGGGTGGTAAAAGCCAGCATTACAGACTGGAGTGTGGAAAACCGAATGGAAAGTTTTCCTGGAGGACTGGATTGGAGCCAGAATCCCTGAACTCCCTGGCAAGGTCCCAAGGCACTTCCAAGCAGTAGGTTGTCTTTAAATTGTATCTATGGGAGCTGTTTCAATTACCATAGACTAATCACTATTTGTAAGACTGGTGCTGCATTTGTGGATGTACTGTGCTCCAAGACATGGTAGGTTTTGCCTCTTTCCAGCACAGGAAATATCTAATTGACTCACAGAAACTTGCAGAGCTTCCACAGGAGGAAAAAGCCCTTTCTGTCAATGTGGTGGAAACACGCAATCCAGATAAAGATACTGAACAAAAGGATTTCAGAGCCTGGCTAACTGCTCTGGCTGTGAGGTTTCTGGTGTTTCTGGGGCACCTGGGCACCTGATCGGAGGCAGCAAATTGTATTAGGGCTTAGAGTAGCTGCAGGTAAGGTACTGAGATCCATAGTGTAGCAAACATCTGCCTTGGCCGTTCTCTCTCTCTTTTGGCTTCTTACTTACTTTCCCATTGTTTGCGGATTTGATTTGTTTTGTGTTCTGGGAAATTAGGTTTGCACCTGTCTTGCTGGTTTACTGAGGTGCAAAACCTGAATGTTGACTCCCTGAGTGTATGTTTGTAAATCATGGCTTTGTAAAATCGTGTGGACCAACTCCTGGCCCATTGAATTCAGTAAGAATTTTGATTTATGTGTTAACAAGGCCTGGATTTCTTCCCCAGTAATTAGTAATTGAAAATTGCTGCGGAGCTGTGTTCTTATAGAACAATTTACTAGCTGTTAAATTCCAACCAGAGTGTTTTTATCTCTGAAGGCAGGAAAAGATGAACTTCATTTCATGTCCTTGCTTAAGCTATATGTTAGCAATTATCCATTATTATAACGAAAGTCTCCCAGGTACAGAATGTGCCAGTTACTGAAGAATGGAAGATGGAGAAATGAGATAGGACAGTGCCAATACCGAGCTTGACGCTCCTAGACAGGACATCAGCAAAATTGCAACAGCAGAGGTGTGATAACACTGTAAATAGGCTCAGGTTTATTAATACCTGTTTATTCCTACTCTATGAATCTTGCATACTTATCTCCATTTCTACTCACACATCTGAATAGCAGCCTCTGAAACACCAAAGGCAATCAGCTAGACAAAATCGTCTCTTTTTCTTGGTTATAGAATGTCTGAAGGATATTTTCTGTTTCCCTTCTCCCGTGCTATTCTTCAGTCTGTGTTATGGCGCCAGTAGGTGCTTCAGCAACTTGAGCTCACTGTACTTGATTGCCAAATAGATCTTTCTCCTGGATTATTTCTTTTTCTTTTGAGGAGTAGGAGGAATTTAGGCTGTGTGAACTCGTAACCATGTCAGAGCTGCGCTTCTGTCAGGCTGCACTGTCCTTTTCATGGTGAACACAGGTGGGGAAGAAAGCATGCAAAAACTGGACAGTTAACAGTGTTCCAGGACAGATTTTCTGGTAGTTGTATGAAAGCTCCTCTAGAGGCTGTACTGCAAAGATGGTGCATGATTCAGAAAGCAGGAGAAAATCATGGTGGTGTCTATCTGCTATGTACTGGGAGCAGCACCTGGTGCCTGCTGTTGGGCAGTACTTTCATGAAGGAGCCATGCAAAGACCCTTGGTCAGGCAGTCCTGTTTCCTCCTGCACCACCAGTGAGGTCTGTTTCCTTGAAGCATGTGGTTTCCTTAAGAGAGCTTAATATAGGCAAATTGCACTGAAATGAGTATTAGAAATATTTCACAATCCAGGGGAAAAAGAGATGCTTCAAACAATGCTAGTAATGCTAATAATAAAGAAATCATTCCTGTTTGGAGCTAACTTAAATCTACAGGAGGAAATGTGTGTACACAAGACCTGCAGATCCCTCAAACTTTGAATTTTATCTATGAGATTAGTTTGCATAATGTGGTCTTGTTGCCTGTGTTCTGCATATAAATTAGGCTACCGAATTGGAGGAAAAAAAAGCACACTGTTTCTGCGGTTTTTTCTGCTTATTTAATTCTTGTGGACGTGTAATTGTGAGAGCATTGGTCTATCTAGAATTCATATCACCAGTGTCATAAGTGTGGGGGGGGAAAGGGTGTGCCAAAGTAGTCTGAATGCCCTGAGCACCTCGTGCTGCTCGTGCCGACGGTAAGTCTCAGCATGGGGTTATGAAGATGTGCGCCAGGGCTAAGATCAGCCTTCACTCTCTGGAAGCTGGTGGCTCCAGAAGTGAGGATCAGACACTTGCTGCCATACCCAGTGCTGCCTCTATCAGGTGCTTGAACCGGAGGTGGTAGGGGTACTCCTCTCAGAGAGAACTAGACTTGAACGTTTATGTTGAATTTTGGTATACTGAGCAGATCTGCTTTCGTTCCTTTATTAATCATGGTAAGACATTGCTCTTGCAGTAGAAATCTGTTTTTACCTTCTTTTTTGTTTCCTTCCACCCTCTTCCACATATACTGGGTTCTCCCTGATGTCTTCCTTTCTCTGCATCAGTTTCTCGACCTACCTGCTCTTTTTCTTCCTCCTCTTCAGCTCAGTGGAACTTTGCACGTGACACTTCCATATCACATTTCCCCAGCATGGGCTCCTATCAGCAAGCTCTCTGCAAAATGGAGGCCAGAGCTTGTAGATTCTAAACTGCAGCTTGTGAAACACAGAGGCTGCAAGGAAACAGTGTTTGTGAGAGGCCACTTAAGGCACAAGGTGAAACGTGAATAATTTCAGCCTGGGAATGTGTGCGTTTGCTGCTGCCTCCCTGTCTGTTGGTGATCAGCCTATGGGTGGCTGTTGCTAGCCTGAATTGACAGGTTTTGCTTTCCTGATATAGCAAAAGGGTGAGAAAATTATTTCTAAGTTAAGAGAGGCAGAAATAAATTCCCAGAGTTTCTTTACCTCTCAGACAAAATGATGAAGGAGAGCAGCCTCATTCCCTTACAGCGTGCCAAAGCCTCACCGTAGGGAAGGCAGCTGAGGATCTGACAAGACGACACCAATATGTTCCTGGTAAAACATAGGTCAAATATAGTGTAAAAGCAAGGACTAGTGATGTGGCACATTAAGCACTATGAGCTAGGGGCAATCAGAGGCAATAATCCATCATAGTATGAACCTTGCACCCACTTGAGACCCTAGTGAGACCTGGATTAGTGTGTTGTGTCAGAAACAAATGGGCACTGTTCTGTATCTATTCCGGCTAGTCTGTGGTAGTGGACATTAATGAAATAAGGTTTGTCTGCGGAAGGGGAGGTCGTTGTGAATGCTCTCATCTGGTGTTAAAAAAGAAAACATGTGCTTTGTCGAGAGCAACACTCATTTTCTCTAACTAGAGCAGGAGGTTCTCTGAATCCACCAGCCAGCTGGCTCCTTGGTTTTCCAATGTAAATAGCTGAGGCAAGGTGCCAAACAGGATATGAGAAGATGTGTCTCGCAGGCATAAAGAGGACCACAAAAGGCATCGTGGGGAAGGCTGAGACATTAATGGGGAGATTGAGGTTTGGCCCTGCTCAGTGCTACTGCAATAATGGAAGGACCAAGAAGTTTTAGGGCTGCTAGCACTGAATGGTTTCTTATAAGGGCACAGGCTTGTACAGCTAGGGACCTTCTGCCATGTTTGTACTACCTTGTGCCTTAAAGGTGTTTAATAATGCTACATTAGTTTCATATTCTGCTTGGAATTTACTTAGAGTGTAGCTTAGAGTTAAATCTGAGTTAGAGGTCCTTAGGTTCTCAGCAAGAGTGTTTCTTGGTAGAAAGGCTGTTGTTTTGACATGACACTTGTAACTGCTGGTTAATTCATCACCATAATTTGTTGCCCAGTCATGCCTAGCAACTTGTTCAGTGAGGCTTTTTTTAGCCAAATTGTGAATTTCATTGAGAGATATGGCAAGAAGTTTATTTTGCTGTTCAGTCAACTAAAAACTCTTGACAAAGGAATAAACCTGTTGCCATTTCCTCTTTTGGTTGATATGAGTATTATGACATCAAAGTGTATTTCTGTTAACAATCCTTTTAGCAGTATGAGGAATCGGGGAAGGAATTTTTCAAGTACTTGCATCCAAACTGGCAAGAAAACAAGCTGGAAATTTTAATAGCAAGGCCCCCCACTGCTTTCTAACTGTGCTGCTCTTTACTGGTGTTTTTCTGGATGAATATTTAACACAGATTCTTAAAAAGTAATTCCTCTGCATTTCCAGATGTGTTCTTGGTGTTCATGACATTATAGTTGGACTGATGTGCCCATTACTTTTCCAGAAGACTGGGGTTAAGCAGATGTAAATTCCCAGGGTGCAACAAGCCAGGGCAGTGATAAAATGTTTCCAGTCATCTTTGCTATAAACAGCCAAACCCCAGTAAAACTCAAATTATTTTGTCTTCTGAGATACCTGTAAGAAAAGATAAAAGCAACTTGCTGTACCTTTAAAAAGTGAAACATGCGCAGGTATGTGGCAATTCTGTAATTCTCCTGCAGTGTAAAGATAAATCTGTTTAGGTAACCTTATTTGCCTTTTATCCTCCTAACTCTGTGCTTGAGACCTAGTTATTCTGGAGTCTTTTTAAAGAAGTATTTCAGCAGTAGTGTTTCTCTTTTGGCATCATAGTCACTCTGCTCTGCTTTGTTCATCCATCACAAAAGGCTGGCAAATAACAACATCCGCTTCTTGTATCCTATTTTGGTATTTACCTGAAACGTGGTTGTCGAGAGCTAAAATGAATTTTGGCATCTCGGGCCTCCACAGAATCTTGAGGAAGTATTTCTGCGATAAAGAACTTCAGATGAGAGCGGAGTGAAACATTAATTTTCCAAGTCTTCTGCTCCCTTGAACCTTGTTTGTTCTTTTGTCTGTTTTCAGCAGACGGCTGGATGACTGGCATCCTCTAACAGTGTGCAGTGCTCATTAGGGCTGTGTTATTTTGAGTGTTGTTTTGGTGTTTTAGCCGGAACTGAAAAGGAAGTCTGATGGTTTCCTTTGAGTCCTGTGGTGGCTGGATCAGTATATGGATCTACTAGTTAGCAGGTAGCACTATCTTCCCGTCAATGCCTTCAGTTGCCCTAGGGGTTAACCATTGCATATTTACATGCCATTTGAACTGGGCTAGATAAGATGATGCAATGTCTATTTGAAATTAGGGATCAGAGCAAATATCCTATCAGATGGAAACCCACTGGGTTCTAATCTGCATTATCAGATGTGTCAGATGTTTACTGGGAGACAGTACTCAGGACTTGAAACAGAAGTTAAATCTGACGAACAAAAATTACTGTAATAGACCGTTAATCATGTGGCACTTGGTAAAGAGTCTTCTTTCAGTGTGGTAGCTGATGTGTTTCTACCTGTTCCTGGAAGCTTTTGGGAGGCATTAATGGAAACTCACAACAAACTAGAAAAACACAAATGGCAAGAGTTCTGCATTTCCTCTTTGTTTTGCTGCTGCTTCTTTCAGCACAAGGAGTTTCACAGAGCGCTTGCATAGAATTATACAGTAATTCAGGTTGAATGGGATCTCTGGGGGCATTTCACCCAAATCCCTGCCCAAAGCAGGGCCAGTGCAGCTAAGGTTGCTCAGGACCTTGTTTGGTTGAGTTTTGAACATCTCCAAGGGCAGAGATTCCAGAACTTCCCGTGGTACCTTTTCACAGTGTCTGACAGCTCTCATGGTGAAGTCTTTTTCCAGCATCAGAAATCCATGTTGCAGCTTGTACCCACTGCCTTTCTTTTGGTTTTGTTTTCTCCATGTTTACTGGAATTCAATCATAGAGAAAGTATAACCGTGTGGCACCTTGATGTCCAGTGGCAGCATTGGACACATCAGCCAGGACAGAACATTGGTCACATTGCTGACGGCAAATTAATCCACCAGTTGTATATATGATAACTCTGCTGATCTTTTTAACCAGCTCAGTAACAATGCTGAGTACCATGTTTCAGCTGGATGGTTCTGAGGTTGTCACAAAGAGTGGCCCCAGTGGATGGCAGACTTAAAGGATGCATTATCCTTTGCAGTTCTAAACTCTCATATGTTGGGAAATGGGGCAGAGTCCCATAAATGCAAAGCAGCGTCTGAAGGTGTGACTCTACCAAGAGTTTTTTTTCAATTATCCATTAGGCTTGAGTGCAAAGACTTGTTTGTTTCAAACAAATTACACTTGTATCGGTGGTAATCCCACAATGGAGACAAGGCCAGTATGTATTAATGGTTAGGAGATATTGCACTTATGTCAAAACTAAACTAACTATAGACCCAAGGCTGACTAAAGTTAAGGGTGGTCTCAAAATAAATCTGCCAGCCACAAGGAAATCTCTCTTCTCCCTTCAGCAGATATTTGGACTGTCCTGTGGGGAGCACAGTAAGTACCTTGAAGCTTGTGGAAGGTGAAAAATGGTCACTCTCCTAATCCGCGTATGCCTGTTTCGCTGAGGCTTCTTCATAGCTGTGGGAGAGAGTGGGAGAAAGGCTTCTAGTAGAGGAAGATTCCAAATCCCTTCACTTGGAATAGCAATCATTAGAAAAAATGAGCCACATTATGCTCCACCTCAAATGAGATTTACAGTAGTACTTAAATACACGGGTTTGGGGGGTTTTATCTCCTCCCCCCCCTCCCCCCCCAATTTACTTCACTGTAGGCCAGTCTCTAGATAGGATTGTTCTGGAAAGGAGAGCATGAATGACTGGGTCCCTTGTGCATTAGAGGGCAGGCGACTTTTTATTGTGCCAAAGCTATCAGTGATTTCTCAGTGGAGTACTGCAGCTTTATAAACATTTCCTCTTGTTTGGTCTTTATTCAGATTCCTGTAAAACTCAGGTAAAAGAGGAAAAAAAAAATCTATTTCAAACTCCAAAGGTAAATTTGGATTTGTTTGATCTGAAAATCTCTGCAGCCCTGACGAGCCTAAACACAGGTCACATTTGAAGCAATACTTTAGTATTGTTCTCCCTTAGCCCAGTTTTAGGAATATTTTAGTAGGCTTAATCTGTATTTCCACTTTAAAATGAAAGCAGGCGTCGTGAAAGCAACCCGGGCTTGTTTGGGGCTTTCTCTGTGCAAGTTGCACACAGCTTCAGTCAATCATAATCTCTATACTAATGACTGTACCCCCCTTTGGCTTGTTTGTTTCCTCCTCTCGGCTGGAAGCTAGCAAAACACATGCTGGCTTTCTGCTTTTAGTTATACAACAGACTGCTGTCAATCTCTGTCTCATGCTGTCACAGCTTTAGTAATCCCCAGTGATGAGCAGCTCTATCTAGGGGTATGAATAACTGGTACACACTGTGTTGTCTACGTGGTACTTTCATGAGCAATCTGTCCCTAACTTTTATTGGTTTCGATGTCATTCTAACTTGGTGCTAGTCATTTTCCAGCACAGAATGCCCAAATTGCACAAAAGTGTTCTGTTCTTAGCATATGGACATACAAGGAGAAGCAGCTGAGTTTCTTTCCAAGTAGTTCAAAAGCTCTCGTGTGTGCTTTGCTTGAAGGCGTGCGGGAGCAGAGTCAGGGTGATTCTCCTGGCTCAGCTGCAGAGCAGTAACTGGTTGGGCGTTTTGCACTGTTTGGGCTCACTTTCCTCAAAGGAATTTTTGGTGAAAGTTACCCCTTTGGTGTTTGATTTTTATTTTCTGAACTGATTGGAGTTCCTGCTTTCCCAGGATTCAATCTGGTGTCATATTCCATGGACAGCTTGGCCCAAACTTGCTGCTGAAGGGGTTCTGCTGGAGAAATCTGTTTCTGACAGTGGGGATGAATGAGTATCAGTCTATTAATCTGTCACCTGAAAAGCGTAAAGTGATTCAGATCACAGTATTTTGGTTATGCTTTCTTATGCTTTGTTTTGACTTTCTATATGAGAAATGATCTCAACTTCCAATTTTAATATACTCTTGTGTATGTATGTGTCTATTTATTTAATGCATATTGTATATCATATTGCTATTTTTGGCAGCATCAAACCAAAACATCTAAGAAGATTTCTTTAGTGTTTTAATATCAAAACAGTTTGGGTGCATGAAGCATCAATGCTTTCCAGGTTTAAGGAAATACTTGCAATTTGCATGAAGGTGTGTTTTCATTATTTGCCAAGCTTTATTTTGTGTGGAGGTCACTTTGTTCTTCTGCCTCCTCCCTCGGCTAATTCTCCACTGCTCAGCACCTCCATTTTCCAATTGCTTAGTTACAGGGAGCAAGACAGGGATTGATGCTCCTGCATGGGATCAGGCTCAGGGAAAGGGAATAGGCAACAACAGTATTAAAACCTGGAAGTTCTGCCTTTGCTGGAACCTGTATTTTGATTGGTCTGCAGGGAAGGATGTATGTATTTTGGTGTGCATTGAAGTGGCTGCTGCTATAGGTGCAGCAAATCTTCCAGATGGTGGGAGAGGATTCCTCCCATCTGTGTACCTCCTCAGTGCCAGCCCGAGTTATCTAAGCTTGCTGCAGGGTTCTTGAATTTAGCTATAGCATGATGGGCATCATTCATCTTTGGTGTCTGAAATCAGTACCATGCAGGGCGATTTTATTCCCGTAAAGCTGAGGTGTGGGTAGAATGCTTATTCATTTACAGAGAACAGTGTGTATGTGTGAGTGCGCACGCTGTGAGCAAGTCTATCTAGGGTAAAACTGTGTGTTGGTGCTTCAGACCCGTATTGCATTAGCGGGCATCATAAAGACTACTGTCAAGTTATGCCTTGAAATTCAACCATCCTACCATAAAAATGCTTCTCACTGTTATAGAAGGTACGGCTGAGATCCCTGAGCTGCTGTACCCAGTAGGAAATGTTAGACTTGGGTATTACTGGGATCTCTTTAAGATTATTGCTGAGCCAATGCACCACATCATGGCATGTTTTGTCTCTGTGGACAGGCTGTGTAGGAACTGTATCGTAGTGCATCTTCCCTATGGGAAGAGAATGGTTAGGGGAATGGCAAAAAGCCACATGTGGTTGGGTGCTTTTGTGAATTTCCACTTAGGTAGTTTTAACTCCTGTGAGTGCTGTTGTTGCAAGTTCTCTGGGGTTCTATTGAAGTTCGAGGTTCAGCTGCTTTGGGTGTTTTCAGTGGCAGAGCAGCAGCAGTTTTCTAGAGAGCAATTGCAAGACTTGATAAGGTTTCTGCAGCAAAAAAATCAAGGCCAGTTGGCCAAAGGCTCTGCAGTGTGAGAGGCAGCCCTGGAGAGCTGTTAACCGGTGCTGACAGATGGCCCCAAGCTTTTTGGTGCTCTCAGTGAGAATCTCTGAATGATGTCCCTAGTAGTTGCAACCTTATTAGATTGGAGTAGTGAAATAGAGCTCCTGTTTCCCCCTTCACACTCTGCTTTCCTGGCATATCTCTGATGTCAAGGATAGATGCTAGAGGCATGGACTAACCTCCTGCACAGCTACTTCTATGCCAAGCCCTGCTGCTTTTCATCATCCTCAACAATTCAACCGAGCATGTTCTCCTAAGAGAATATTGGGGTGTGTTTTAATTTCATTTCTGTTTTCTTTATCACAAAACAATTACACAAGAGGTTTTCTTCACTTGGATTTAGCAGGCTGAAATTAAGAACTTATGCTATGGAAACATGACCATGAGGGAATAAATGAGCAGAAACTGTCTGAACAAAACAGAAGGAAACAAGCCTCAAAATGCTAATTCACGTTTCATCTTTGACGGAGAACTCTAAACCACATTAAAATAAAGATTCAATTAACTGTGATGAATTAAGCTTCTGCACACTAGCCCTGCTGTCTTTTTCCTTAGCCTAGTCCAGGAAATTATTCCCAATTAATTCCTGGTCAACCATGCAGTTCCTGGCAGAGGAAACATCCTGTTTTTTAGGCAGACACATGATGTATCTCAGATGTGCAGAGTTCTTTTTCAGCAGTACCAACAAGTGCATAGTGGTGTAGAGCTACAAATACTGCACAGAGAACTTTTGTCTCTAAATGCCATCTTACAGACCTGATGCTTGTTTAGTTACTCTGCGAAGATGTCCAAGAGCATGTCCAAAGGAAGATACAGGTTACCAAGTTTTCCAGCTGGGACAGAGAGGGGAGGGAGGCAGAACATGTTTAGTAATTGCCTGCCTGTCTAATTTAAAGAAGACAGTTGGAAAGTTATCCCCCCAAGCCTCCTCTTGCCTGGACTGAACAGTCAGCCCTCTCAGCCTTCCCTCACAGGAGAGGTGTTCCAGCACCTTAGTAAGTTTTGCAACACTTGGCTGGACTTTCTCCAGTATCTCTTTTGTCTTGGGATGCCCAGAACAGGACATGGGGCTCCAGATGTGGCCTCATCAGTGCCAAATAGAGGGGAGGGTTCACCTCTGTCAGCCTGCTGGCCGTACTTTGCATAATGCACCCTGAGATACCATTAGCCTCCTGTGCCACAAGAGCACGTTGCTGGCTCACGTTCAACTTGGTGTCCATCACAACCCCAAGGTCCCTTTCTGCCAAGCTGCTTTCTGACTGAGCGGCTCCCAGTCCATACTGCTGCATGGCTTTTTCCTCTTCAGGTGCAGGACTTTGCACTTCTCCTTGTTAAACTGCCTGATATTCCCGTCCCCCATTTCTCCAGTGGGTCGAGGTCCCTTTGGGTGGCAGCACAAGCCTCTGACATATCATCACTCCTCCCAGTTTTGTGTCATCTGTGAACTTGTTGAGGGTGCACTCTGCCCCATCATCTAAATCATTAATGATGTCCAAAAGGATGCCAGTGAGGTTCTCCAATGCAGCAAAGGAGGTTTTAATTAATGCAGAAAATAAAAGCAAATGAAGGTGCATTTTTAATAAGCTGGAATGTTACTTCGTTCTTCATTTTTTTTTGGCCTGAATGTTTTGAGGGATTGCATTCCCTCCAAAATCCTTTATCTTCCCATTAATCTGCTAACAGCACATAAGATTCTATGCATTCATCTATTTACTTTTGAGGTTCTGGTACGTAAAATAATTACCTTGCTTTGTAACAGGATGTTCCGCTATTGCATAGTTAACATTTTCTAAATGACTCCACTAGTGTTCTTCATCAATTATTCCTCTTTGAATAAAAGGTAATGCCTCAGGCCCAGCTAAATTATTTACTTGTAGCTTGCTGATGTGTTCTTTGTCCAGTTTAAAATTCCACTCTACCTGCAACTTTGTCAAACAGCTCTGCATTTCTTGATGCTCAAAAGAATGGAGAGATGTGAAGTCAAATGGGCTTATATTTTTAGTCGGAAGAGAGAGAAAAATGCATATTAAACAGCTTAGATGATTAAATAGTAATATCCTTTAGTAGAACGCTTTTCAGTATTGGTGAACAAAATGGGATGACATGGTAGCAAGTTGTTGGCATGTATAAAATTGACTAGTGTTCGGTGTACCATGCCTGGAGTCTTTGCAGCTAGCCTTAGAAGAGATGTTCAGATTTATTATGGAGAATAGTTTACTCGACCTTTCCTGCTTCTCAGCACCTTTGCATGCACTGCTGCTGATCCTTTTTCTCCTTCCTTTTGCTGTATTCATGCTGAGTTCAGCTCTAGATGAATGGAGGACAATGGTTCCCTGAGCTTCCAGGGCAACACTTCCGTCAGCATCTCTGCTTGAAGAGAAAGGGAAAGTGTATGCTTCCTCCTCTCCCATTCCTTGTAGCCTACCCCCTGCATTTTGGCAAAGACATTGATGGCGTTGTGCAGGGTGCTCTGCACCATGCTGTCTGAAAAGGGGGAGGAAGTAACAAATGCTAATAAAGCATTAATAATGGTTTGAGGAGACAGTGATCTATGTACCTTGAATTAGTTCACATTTCCTTTGAATGCTTTTATGCCCTTATGAAAGCAAACATTTTCAGGATTGGGTGCCTGAAGTTAGCCTGTTGAATTCATAGAGGAACTCTTAAATAAAGGTCTCAGGTTGCTAAATCATGTAGCTTTTTTTTCTATGCTGAAACAGAATCATAGAATAGTTAGGGTTGGAAAGGACCTTAAGATCATCTGGTTGCAACCCCCCCGCCATGGGCAGGGACACCTCCCACTAAACCATGCCATCCAAGCCTCTGTCCAACCCGGCCTTGAACACTGCCAACGACGGAGCATTCACAACTTCCCTGGGCAACCCATTCCAGTGCCTCAGCACCCTCAGTGTAAAGAATTTCTTCCTCATATCCAATCTAAACTTCCCCTGTTTCAGTTTGAACCCGTTACCCCTTGTACTTTTAGCATCAGTCACTGTATGAAGATCTGTAATCCTTTAATTTTTTAGTAATGGCTTATGTGTAGAACAGCACTTTTTATGAAGCAATTCAAGATCTTATGGTAAAAAACACTCCATAAAAAAAGTGTTATTTACTCTTCAACTTCTTGATATATACAGACTGTATGTTCCAGAAATGCTGTTGTTTTAATTTTTAATAATGGGTAAGGCATGGTCTAGGATGAGGTGTCCCTGCTTATGGCAGGGGGGATGTAACTAGATGATCTTAAGGTCCTTTCCAATCCTAAACATTCTATGATTCTAAGAGTATTTCTTCCTAGGACACAGGTTGAATCACATATCGATTCATTTTGCAAAGAGCTTTCCTTCTGTGCATAATGATTTCTCTGGATTTCAACAGGGGAAAGCACTCATGAGTATAAGCAAGGTAGTGTTGCCAACTGAAGGACATAAGATCAAGTTTCTCCTGATCAAGTTTCAAGTGTTCCCTAATGTACTAAAATGAAACTTCCTCTGTTGTATATGGATAATCTAGTAATCACAATGATCAATACATAAGTTTTTGGACCAGCATGAGTATTAATTCTGAGTTTACTGAAACAACATAGAACCACTTAACTGAAGTTCACAATTAATATGTGTGTAAAAGTCTTTTTATTTTACTGGTTTAGGTTTGCATTTTTATAGTTCAAATCCCATATATATGTGATTTAGAGTTTAACAGGAACTCGTTCACTTGATAAATATTAATCACTGCATAGGCTTTATTCCATAGTAGAGCATCTGGGGGAAAAGTGCTGATCATTACTTGCCTGTGAGGATGTATTTTTGCCTAAAAATACCCCTGGATAAATTCAGTCTGATTTAGAGACCATTAGTTTGAAAGGTGTAATGCATTAATTTCAGGCATAATATTTTAATAGCAGCACCTGCAATGTAACAGTGTGCTCAGCCCTGCAGTCTGAAATGGGCTGCATTTTACAGTGTCCTCCAGCAGAGTTTGAGTGGACAAGTGGGAGAAGGATGACATCAGCTTAATGCTATATGGTAGTAACAGAATATGCACATCCATTGTCATTAAATTGTAAAAGACCAGTTCTTAGGGCAGCTCCCCAGGTAAAAGTAAATCAGAAAACTTCCCTGTCTTCATTAGCAGGATCCTCAGCTGGCGTCAGTCAGGGCTGCTCCATTGATTTCAGCACCGAGCCAGATGAGCAACTGACTTTCCTGTCTTTAAAACATAGCCTGAGGTTGAAATAATGGTAAGGTACGTGGGGTATTCCACCTTTGCTGCAGGGTGCAGCATGTATTATTTCCATAGGCACCTTGACTTGGGGAATAATTTGATTACAGTTACTTAGTCAGTGCCTGGAGATTGTATTTGCTCTTTTACCTGGTCTTCATCATCTTCTTTATCATCATTCATCAGCTTTTAGAGCCTGGACCATAGTGTGGGCTGCCTAAGCTTGACCTTGAAATTCTGAACGTAATTTTTATTTTCTGAGTATCCTGGGCATCCAGGGAAATTCAAGTATAAACTGCTTGGAATAAAACTCTTGACTCTTGTCATATAGTTTAATGTGCCATATATTTCCATAGCTATTTAGATGATGAATCTGACAAAAAAAGCTGGGTTTCATCATCAATATATTCTCTGTGTTGCCACCTTCTGTTTTAGTCCCAGAGAATGGTATAGATTAAGACTCAAATGACCCATAATCCCACAATACTGGCATGTTTAATAGAGGATCAGTAACTGTACAGCATTAAGCAAAGTGCTGTTTAAAGAAGAGTAGATCTGCTCTTTGCCGATATTTGGATAATCATACTGGAATAAGGCAAGGAGTTAAATAGGAGTATCTGCAGCATTGCATTTAAATTTTATTTTAATGCAAATATTTTGCCATTGTTTTACAATCTGTTTGCTAATTTATGCATGGAAAGAACCATGGTTTATATATCCAATAGAAAACTGTGATTATTGTTGCCAAAAGTAGATGCTGCTTCCTTATAAGCGTGAGTACAAAAAGCAGGAGGCAGAGTTCTGAAACAGAGCCCAGTCATCGATGAGCTTGTGAGGATAAAATGCAGGAAAGAAGCAGTGGCTAGCAGAAAGCCTTGGGGATGAGAGGTGAAGCTTCAGTCTAAAAAGCAGAGAGATACTCAAGTATGGTAGAATTTGGGGATGAAACCCTCCCTTTCTTCATGTCAGTGGGATCATTTTTTTCTTTTTCTTATTTTTCCAGTTAATTTATGGTGACTTCTCTACTTCATATATAATCTTTGTATGTTTGTAATCTAATCAAAGGTGCGGTCAGGTTTATGAGACTAAATCTATTGACTTGAGTTGTTGCACTCTCAACATGTTAGGTCGTATTCAGAATAATGTGCCAAAACAGCCAGTGTTTCACTGTACTTTAATGGCAAATTCTTCGCTTACTTGCCAGATACTCTTAGGAGACTATGTAAAAATCATACTGGTAACTCAACTTTTCTAATACAGCACAATTCCACTGCACCCATTTTCTTCACGAATGAAATGAGAAATCAGAAACCCCAATTGTTGATTAATTTTTCTGCAGTCGGCTTTGTAATCCTTTTTGTTCCAAACCAAAATAAAGTCAGGATGTTTAATATCAGTAGAAGACTTACTGAGAACTTGATTATATTGCCCATACAGGGAGAACTAATTTTTATCAGTTTTAAAGACGTATTAATCATCGCATTAATTCCAACCTTCTTTTTTAATGCAATGCCCAGAGCTGGTTGAATGAAGTCTAGTTGGTAGACAATTAACTGATGGCCAACTTTTCCTTCCATCTTATAGACAAGATGTTTTTCATCCATTGGATGTGTGAGTCTATGAAAAGATACTGCCTTACTGATGCTTTTAATGAAATGCGAACATTCAAAAATATTGCTTTATGGTAGGAAAGTGTTTTACTGAGAGAGCTGAACCTTGAGATACTGTTGAAGATAAAGGCAATTTCATAGCTGCAAGTGTTAAATACACCTAAGTGTATTTTTAAGGTGCAAAGCCCAAAAGGCAAATCAAAAGGCAAGATTTATCATTTTTTTTACTCACCTTATTAATTTGGGGGCAGACTGATTTTATTGAATTTTATTTTATTTTTAGAGCAGTCCATTTTCCTTTTTGGAATCTGCCTCTCCCCTCCCACGTATATAAGTCAGAAGAGAATAACTGGGAAGAAAATGGCAAAAGGTAGTGGGAATGACTTGTAGAAAATCCAAAATGAAGAGTGAAAGGTAAAAAGTAAAAGAAAAATATTGAGAGCGGTGATTTTAGTCACTAAATAGATACCTGCGTGTGTGCAAGGTTAAGACAAGGGATGTCTGTATATCACAATGTAATCCAATGCAGAAAGATGGGAAATCACTTTAAAGAATTTAGTTCAGGTTGCAGTAACACTTTAGAGTCCGCAACATGGAGTTCCCCGTTGATAATGTACCCTCCCCAAAAGTTAAATGCCTTCACTAAGGCTGAATGGTGCATCTGCTGGTAATGGAAATCCATTGACAAATAGTATAGTTGCAGAGGTGGGCACCCAGTGCAGTGGTAATGCTGACCTTTAGTGAGTTTACGTGAACTTGTTTTAACTCCTGTTAGAGTTTGAGATCTACAGAACCTCTGCGTGGCATGTTAAATTGCAACAGGATCTATTTGAGGTTTGGAAAAGGGAGGAGGAAACTTTCCTTTTACAGAAATAAAGCTGCAGCTGAAGCTTTGACTTGTGGGAGGAAGTCATACGGGAGATGTAGTTGGAGAAAGTTGGCAGCATGAGTGGGCATTATGGAGCGGGTATCAAAGAATTAACTAGATAGATTCTTTTGTGTAATTTTTGCTGTTGCCAGATGTCTTGAATGAGAATCTTCATTAATGTCAGTTATTGAACAAGTGGCTGTTTAAGTTAAATGATATTGTGCATGAAAACATCTTTCATGAGCATTTTGCCGTTTGTTACTGTGAGTTTAAGCACTACTGACATAAGTATCCTAAGATGACTTTGTTGTAGGCTTCTCGTTGTCAGTCGGTTTCATTTTGGTGTTGCATGCTGGCAGCAAAAATCAGCTGGGAATAGAGGATCAGGAGCTGCCTTTTTGGTACGTTAGGTATCCAAATGTAATGTTGGCCAGTGTTGGATTTCCTTTATGTAAAGTATTTTAAGCATTTTCTTACCTAATGAAGGGTTTCGAGAAGTTGACTGTGTGCTGCCTTACATAAAATGATCCATTTTCTCTTGAATAAGTTTTAGAATGTTTTTTTGGGGCTTAATGAATTTTTGGTTTTTCTAGAAAATAAAAATAGCTCTCGCCAATTACAGAACCACATAATATTTGTAATTACAACAAGATGATCTTTTTAAAGTATTAGAGAAATTTGAATTGAAATAGCTTAAATATCTTCAATTATAACCTTTTACGGTTATTTTCTTGTATTCTATTTTGAGCTGTAGTCGATTTGCTTTATTTTATTCAAACAGACAACTCTTATATGAGTAAAGACCAGCATGGTTCATCATCTGAGAGTGAAGATGAAGCACTGGGTAAATATCATGAGGCCTTGTCTAGAACCCAGAGTTCCAGGCTGCCAGTGGTAGATGGCAGACCGCAAAAAAGCTGTGTATGGGAAACCAGACAAAAATATAGTCCCCTGTCTGCAGAATATGATGGATACAGTGGTGAAGCCTCAATAGATGAAGGTAAGAGTGATTTAAAAGCATTCCTTTTATTCCAAATTTCAGAGTGATGTTCTGGATAAGTAAGTCCTAGAGACAAGTGCAGCTTGACTGGTAAATAGTCAATGTCTGTCCGAAATATCCAGATACCTTTTATGTTTGTGCATGCTCAAAACAAAATGGCAGAGACTTGTGCACATTCATGCAAGTGGTGTAGTACCTTGTTATGTGAAGTTTTGTGTGATTTTATCATCAGTAATTCTATTTGGGGGGGAATATAAAGTGGTTTTGATTTAGGAAGGAAATATGGCAACTCTTGATGAATTCTGTGGTATTATAACTACAAAGATGACCTGTTATTCATCTGTTGATAAGCTGTCATCACAACAGAGTAACTGGAATTGGTTATTGGTTATGGTGTGTATGGTCCTTGCAGTGTGCATTACTGAAATGTTCTGTATCTTTCCTTCTATTGAAATCACAGGAAGGAATGATTACAAAGATTAGATTATTATCTTTTTTCCCATGGCATTAATAACTCTGGCTGTTTCCTTTGTGGTATATGTTTCTTGGTTTTAAGTTAGGGTGACAGTCTGATATAGAGGCGAAGAATTCTGCTGTCAGTATTTTGTCAATATGCTTTCTGTGCTTGAAAGTATGTGAGAACCGTGTCTGGGGCCATTTTCTAGGGTGAAAAGTGGGGTTTTGTTACACAAACATCAGATTCTGATATAGATGCTGTGTTACAGTAAGGTATTTGTTGGTCTCCTTTTAATATGTTAAAATGCAAAGGTTTTTTACTAGTTGATATTTTCATGTGATTAGAAGACATCTGTCCTTAAATGTTCTGTACAGTCCGGAAGTGTTTGCAGATGTCAAAGTTTTCACTATGTGATGTAATTCAATTATATAAAAGTCTGTTTGCCACCGACATTTGAAATCGGTGCATGCTCATTCATGATTCCAAGTTAAGACTCAAAGGATATGAAAGCCATAATTGAAGTAAGTTGCAAAGTAAGAGGATTATTTTCTGATCATCAGGAATATTCTCTCCTTTGTAGGAAGGCTGGGAGTCTGAGTTCCAGCAAATGGGGAAGGAGGTGCAGAGGTGAGAGCAGGTGGTAAGATCTCATCCTTGGACAGTGTGAGGGACAAGAACAGCAAGGAAGAGGGATAGGGGAAGTATCATATTTGGGTTTTATATCTACTGAGATCTATCAACAGCATTGCTGGGGTGATATGAAAGGTACTAATTTTTCAGTGGCTTATGTCACAGTTCTGAAAGAACGGTGATGTGTATTAACAGGAGGTGGAGGACTCAGTTGTATTTATTAGCAAATAATACCAGATTGAAAGTACTCTTCCTGTGTAATTTCAGGTACCCCGAATTGTGTGTTTGTCTCTTTGCAGACTGTGGAGGCTGGTTGTTGAAATAGTCACAGAGTAACCCATGTTGGAAGGAACATTTAATATTCCTCTTTCTATTCCACAATTGCTCAGATTTCCCCCCCCCCCCCACCTGGTTCATCATTTCAAAGAAAAGTTCCCAGCTCATCTGAGCTTTTTAATACGAGGTATAAGCTCCAAAGCTATTGTGGTAGCCTGTATCCACGTCTTTGTTTTGTTTTCATCATTTTCTTCCTTAGCATCCTCTCAGATCATCAAAATCCGTAGTTGATGACTTTCATCCTCTTCTGGGGAAATTAGTGACGTGTTTTAGCAGTGGACTTGGCAGTCCTAGGGGAAAGGTTGGACTTGATGATCTTTAAGGTCTTTTCCAACCTGCTTGATCCTATGATTTCTGCACTGCTCTGCAGCACAGGCATCTGCACGCTCTAATGTTATGGTTAGTTATGAGGCCTTTATTTGTACATATTACAGCTCGTTTCATGCGTGTGTTCTCTTGCTGGCTACGGTGGTCCCGGCCTGAATTGCCACCCTGCAGTGGTTGCATGAACATGTCCGCGCTCAGCCCAATCCCTCCCACCACTCTTGTCCGAGCAGTTGCTCTGCTAGCTGTCCCTGAGGGGTATGCAGCAGCAGACCTTAACAAGAATTTACAGGCCTCAAATTGCACTGGGGTTTGCCTGCCTTGGAAAGTTATCAACTGGGGCTTGGTCCAGCCTGGCATAGAACTGAATGTTATTGTTTGGGTGGCTTTGGGAGAATTGAGACAACTTTTGCTGAAATTCTTTGATGAGGTTTGCAAGTGTAAAACACTTGGGGGCTTGCGGGGGAAAGCTACTTGAATGGTTACTTGCATTTCAGGTACCGCATGGCACATGTGTCTAAGCTTGTGATGTAGCTCTGTGCTTCAGGTCAGGGATAGGTACGAAAGAAAGCAAGGTTAGAAGCCCTTATGCACATCAATTTTACATAACTATGTGTGAGTAAAGACTGCAGATCAGGTTGAAAATTCCCACGGGTCTGTACCTGCCATTGTTTTCACCTCAACATCTGTGACAAGAATTTAGATTGGACATGTCCTTGGCTTATAGAAAAACATTGTGAGTGAAGCAAGGCAAATCTAGAGGCAGCTACAGACGTAGAAGTCTTCTCTGGTTGCTTACTTGAGGCTGGGAGTTAAATCCGAAGATCCCTAGTTCTGGAGTTTTCCTATTTGGTATTTATTTTGTTGGGCAATGGCTTGTCAGTGACTATAGATCCACATTCATTCTGAATTATAAAGAAAGCACATATGAAGAAGAGCCTTTTGGGATAAGCTCTGAGGGTGATGGATGCTCACCGTTCCTCCATTATGCTAAAAGGGGGAGGTTTGTGATGAAAGCACTGCAAAATGCAAGCAAGACTCAAGCCTCTATTCCTAGCAGTGCAAATGACCTTTGTATATGTTGGGTTTGAAGGAGAAATTTGTAGTGTGCAAGTCACTTTCTTTGCGGTGGGAATGATACAGCTTTTCCTATCTAAGAGGTGCGTTTGGCTAATCGCACTGAATACTGAGATTGCACAATGATGTGGCACCCCAGAGAAATCATTACAAATAATTTAGGAAGCCTGAAGGTGCATTATTTCTACCTGAGACATAGCAATTATTCCCACAATATCAGGGCTTATCAGTTCAATGCCATGTACAAATTCTGTGCCTTTCCCTGCTATAGGCATACTCAGAAGATATTTTTCATAAGGTATTTGCAGTAACACCCATTAAAGAGCAAAGCTGCTCTTCTCTGGCAGGCATGAGTAGCCAAGATTGTCACACAAATGTCTTCCCTCTCCTCACCAACTTCTCTGGAGTGCAACATTTTGCCAAGGGTACATCAAGAACGTTTGGTAATTTACAGTTTCCCCTATCAAATGGGCTACCAGTGACACAGGAGCTGTTGACTTCTAGCATAAAGAATCAAAAGTGATTTCCATTCGTGCTGTGAGCAGACAAACCATTGTTTAAGGAGATGGTGTTATATAGATGCAGTTTTCCATCTCAGCATAAGGGGTAAGTGTAAGTTAAGTTAATCAGTGGCTCCCTTGATAGCTTCCATGCCCATACCTAGACTGCTGGGTAGAAAGCTGAGCTGGATGTTCTGATTAATATACTGTCTTTCGTGTATGTTTGCTGTTGGGGTTTTGGGGCTTTTTTTCTGAGTGCTTTTGTTTTGGTTTTGTTTCTTTTGTTTTCTCTTTTGAGGAGGTTTTATTTCACAGCTGGGATATTGTTAACAGCAGGAGCAGCATGTCCTGTGAATACTGAGGGCTTGTGCTGGAGATGAGATCCAACATTGTGGCTTTCTGCTGTAGTTGCCTTGCTGCTGCAGCACTGCCAGTGCACTGTGTCTGTCTAGTTGCATACAACCCCCTTTGATGTCCCCACTTCCATGTCTCATGCATGCTGTAGCTGTACCCCAGTCACAGATTTAGTGGGGACAAAGGCATTACTGCCACGGTATTCAGAGCTGAACATGCCTTCATCTTCTGTGGGTGTCAGGAGCAAGAACATGCTGCAAGAAATGCTGATATCTGTCTGGTAGGAGAGTTTCAGCCTGATGGAAAATTGCTTCTAATGGTGTTATTCTTCCAGGGGAGGGAATGCATCCTGATCCAGGCTAACAGCTGCTCACCAGCACTCTTGTTATCACCAGGGGAGCATAAGCCCTGCTGCTTAAAGGTGACAGAGACTTCTGCTTCAGGGCAGCGGGTGTGAGAGAGAAAACGCAAAGCACACGGCAGACATTAGTCACTTTTTGTTGTAGTGCATTGGAAGGTACTCAAGGTCCAGGGTGCAAAGATGTTGTGCTGTACTCCATCGGCTGGGGTCCTGTGTGGTTCAGTAGTGCAACTGCTGTTCTGATAGCTGAGGCACTATTGCAGGTCTGTTTGTCTTTTCTCCTTTTTCCCCCAAGTGCACTTGTGTATGTGACAGGAGAGGCCACCTTCATTGCAATAGGCAAGCTGCAAGCCTCCAAGGCAGCAGATAGGAGTCCTGGTCGATAATGTCGCCATTCTAGCTATCGAGCTCTTTGATTCACTGGAGACAGGGAGCAAAAAAGAGAGGAATTGAGAAAAACTCAGTAGAATTAAGGTCAGACAGGCAGGTTGTACCCATAAACACTGCCATGCAGGGAATGCAAGGGGATAAAACACAAAGAGATCAGGATCCTAGTTCCTCTGTCATAAACAGAATTGCTTCTGAATGTGAACACCAAAGAAAAGTAAACCTCTGCAGAGGATGTTTCCTCTCAGGGCTCTGATTATGCAGGTTTTAAGTGTTGTTAATTCTGATGGAATACATCATGCAGTTCTGCAGCTGGATGCCTGACCCACTTAAAGCCCTTCTGTGCAACTCGACTGCCCTTGTAACTCTCTCTTCGCTGGCCTTTTAGGTATGCTGTAGATGCCTCCCTGCCTTGAAAGTCGATATTGCAAAAGCCCTGTAGCTAGCATCTGCAGCAGATGGAATGCCTATCCTGGGATGAATGTACAGATGGATACAGATGAGTCACTCATCCCTACAAATTGCATTTTACCCCTCTGTGTGGTGTGTACATCTGTGAATTGTTGGTAAGATTCCTGTATGCCACGCTGTAATGTCAGGAAGCTGATAAAATTCTATTTCCTCTTTGTATCTCTTCTACACCTATCTAATTTAGCAGAGGGAGGGATGAAACAAATTCTGTTGGATTGCATTTGGGATGCCCTTGTTAAATGAAATAACGAATGATGTCACCTGTGTCATCAACATCTTTGTCTTTCATGCTAAATTGGTATGAGTAGAATGCTACATGACAATGTTGATATCACTTATATCTCTACGTTTGTTTCCATACTCACCTTTCACTGAAGCATTATGATTATGTGTTTCATTAACAATGTCTGGCTGGGATTCTCAGCATTAGGATAATTCCTCATATTGAAACACCACGCACTATGTTACATACTGTTCGAACACAACAGAAAGAACAGTTCCTATGCAAAGAAGTTATACGCATGCGCAGCACTTCACAAAAGCATCATCCCTAAATTGGCTGTGGATAGCAAAGGTTAGAAGTACATGGATATAAATCACAATGTATGTATCTGTGGGTGACTCAGGGTCAAAAAATCTTGGGATGTTGTGTGTGATGATAAAAACTTTAGAGCACTTATTTCAGCCAATTTTGTTGTACATGTTTCACGTTCTAGCCTGGTGACGTTCACTCAAGAGCATTGCCAGGGTGGAGCTGGGAGTCTGCCATTAAACATAGGTTGTCCCAGTATCTGACAATTACAGCAACATCTGTGCTAAATAACTGTTACTGATTGCGTGTGAAGAGTTCATGTTCGATGCATCTCACTCAGAGGTCCCTTTTCTTACCTGTGCAGGAGGGAGTTGCCATGATTTTGCAGTAGGATATTCTGTGAGAGTGATAGAGATTGAAGGGGTTTGAAGCTTTCTATTTTAATGCCCCCTTCGTAGGTACACCTGAATTTCCTTAGCTGTACCAGTGTAGTTTGCCTGGGTCACTTAAAGTGCTTTCTTGACGGTAAGATTTATGAATATTTGATAAAGTCAACTTTCTTTTTGCACCTTCATAAAACTTCAGTGTATTACACAAAACCCAACCAACCAACAACAAAAGCCTGAGTGTGTGATGAAGTGGTACAATATACTTCTGCTTCTTGAGCAAAAAGAAGTCATGACACATTATGAATTCCACAGAAAGGGCTGCTAAACTGACTCTTCCCTATCTCAGTGTTTGTGTTTTGGGTATGGCTCCATGTAATGGTGAAGGGAAATGAAATGGAGACTGAAATAGTCTGGAAAGCAAAATAAACCCTCGCAAGTCACCTTTACAAAGCAGGTTATATTCAAGCTTCTCAAAATGCTTTACAAGTGCTTGTTGATTGTTTGGCCTTTGCAGCAGCTCTGTGAGATGCTGTGTATTACCATCTGCATCATTTTATACCTGCAGAGAGCTGAGCTGACTTGGCCCAGGTAATACAACAACCCAGCGGTACAGGTGAGATGAGAACACCTAAGTTTCCATTTCCGTGCTGACCGGCGTTGTACCAGACTTCATGATGCAGCCCGAGAGCTGTGCCATGCAGATATTTAAGGACATAAGGAATGAAAAACAGGGATGGAGAGAAAACCCTTTTTCTCCATCTTAATGCAATGCTGGCTGCTGTGCACTGTCAAGGATCCCCTGGATTTGGGGAGGAGTAGGAGTAGGAAACTGCTGCCGTTTGCCCGCTCTGTCTGTGTGCCAGTGCCAGGATTCAGCTATTGTCATCAAAGTTACCTGAAGAGACCCAGCAGGGATGGGAAGCTGTAGGTGTGAATGCCTGCGGAAACAGTTCTGAAAACTGCACGAGATAAATGCACATGTCCACTGTGAAGAAAAATCCTGGGCCTTTTTTCCCTTTAAGTAATGGTTTCAGAGCAGAACATCAGGGCTTGTGTTCTGTAAGACGTCTGGGAGGCTTATTTTGCAGGCTTGTTTTAAAACTTGCCTGCAAGTGGCATTTCTAAATCTGAAAGAATAAGCTACCCAAAGAGCATTCCGCCTTGCCTGCATGATCTCTACTTCCAAAATCACCCCGAACTTTCTGTACCACTTTGTTCTGTAGTTATTAAGCTATACTGCGGAAGCTTCCTTTCTGAAGTATCTCAGAAATGGCACAAGAGAAAAAGCAGGGTTTTAGCATATCCCTTTCATGGATGCCCTGACAATTTCCTGACTTTTCATAGAAGTGGGAGACTGATAAAGCCCTGATATTGTTAAAGGCATCATCTCCCTTTTTTGTATCTTCTCTTTTAGGTCCGTTGTTATCTTAATCAGAGACAGTTTTGTACTTACTCTTGAAACACATGGAATTTGGGAATTTCAGTCAATCCCTTTGAAGTGTCTGTTTACCAGATTCCCACCCTGTTAACTTCTGCTGTCAGACAGGTTTATTTTGAAAGGAAACATCAAATGAGTTTCTGCCTCTTGTAAGCAATGAAGGTTGCTTGTGAGAAACTGTAGGTGCAATTCTGTAAATGATGGATCCCCCAACCGAGAACCACGGGAGATTTATGGTGCTCAACAAAGAGCTATTAAATGGATTTTAAAGTATGTTTCCATTCATTGGCTAATAATATCTTTATACTCAGTATTTTAGTTAGTGTGTGGGCTTCCAAACGACTTTCTTGATTGAAAATTTCCGGATGCTGTTATAACATTGAATGGAATGTTATGAGCTAAATGGAATATTACGGGATGATTCAGTCAGGCTGACTAGCATGCAGGAGTTTAATTCTCTTGAAATCCGCTGTTCAATCACTGCACTTGAAATGGTGTCTCCCTTCAAAACAAATATGATTTTGTCAGCTTTTCTGTCTCAGTTCAATACTTTGTGTCTGCATTGCATCTCTCCCTGCAAATCTCTCTTAAGCCCTTTATGATCATTGGGTGATTTACTGTCGCAGTCTTTGTTGAGGGATGCCTAATAACAGTTTTGATTAGTAATAACTGGCTGTTAGCGGTCGTTCTAGCTACCAATGAAAGAATATTAGCACAGAGCATAGCAACCGCATGCAGGTGGCACGCAGCTGGAAGTTTAGAGTTGCAGCGTATACCTGCATCTACAGAGCGAACTTATAGGGTCAAAAAGCACTTCACTGAACTGCGATCTGTCCAGCATGCTAGTTGACAACCGATCATGATCACAAAGTATTATGAGAACTTTCTTAGCCGAATTAAATTAGTACGTTAATGAGGCAATTCCTTCGACCATGACAGACATTTCTATCTGGAGGATATTGCTTACTCAAAACAAAGCTAGAGAGAAACAGCAAGGTTGCAGAGTCTTGTGGACTGCCCATGTCCCATATTACACAGTGAGGCCCCCTTTTCTTCCTCAGCATGTAATTTGCTAGGGTGGTACATCGCCTGGTGTAGCCTGAACAAAGGGACTGAGGCTGAATATGATCAGCTCTCCCTGGTTAATGCTGGATTCGCACTGTCCTTCAATGCTCATACTGCAGTCAAAACCTGTGACTCTACGTTGTGGAGATACACCAAAGGTAGGCCAGTGTAGCTGATTCACATCCACTTGTGGTTCTGTGCCTCAGCCCCCAACCTTCTGCCCTTTATCAGCAGAAGCTGATCCTGCCATCACCTTTTGGGTCTTAACTCCATAGTATTTGACACAACTGGACTTTGCTTAACCTCTTCAGTTGGCTGAGCTAATAACACAGCCCTTTGTAACTCCTAGTAGATGCTTCTTTCCCAGGCTGCTTCTGTTCTATTCAGCCGATCTCATCTGAGTCACGCTGCAAGTTCATTTCTTTCCCAAGTCATTCTCTGTAGCTTGGCATATTTACGGGCAGTTGTCTCTTCCCATATTCCCTCCTGCTGGTGCATTGCTGTTAGCCCTTTGTTTGGGCTGTGCTGGTTGTACATTTATTCTGCAGATCTCTGATAATATGTACTTAGAAAATCCGGCTCGCTGTTGATCAGAAAATGTTGTGAACGTAACCATACCTCCCACTGTCATGGTTGGTTTTGTACGTACAACATACTCATGGACTTTCTTTGCCAGTAGTCATTACAATGATTGTTGTAGCCCTTTGTCTTTTTAGCTTATCTAAACAATCATAACACAAGAAGGACAAAACCCAAACAAGTTTCAGTTAAAACAATTTGTTTAAAAAGGCTCTTTTTATTTAACAAATCTTCCTTCTTTGAGCCTGCACTTCAAATTTTGCATATGATGTATGCTTGATAGAAAGGCAAAACAAGCTGTACACGGCTGATTTCTGTATAGGCAACAAAACTGTGACATAAATTCTGAATGCAGTGTTTGTATTATTGATGACAGTCTAATTGAAAGAGCACAGCTGGATTTTCAGCTCATTCTGCATAGATCTAAATTCCTATATAGATTTTGAAAGAGCGGAGAGTCAGCTGCTCTCTCTTTGCGTTTCCTGTTGTATTTATGTGCTGATCTAGGTTTCTCCTTCTTCTACACTATTCTTTCTATTTTATTTCTGGGAGTAGATATGAGGGGGTAAGGAATGAGAAGGGGTATGGATGACAACATCCATGTACACAGCCTTCAGGAGGCATCTGGAGGCACCCTCACAGTAAACACCATTTACAAAGTAGGCCATAATGTGCGTATGCCTCTGCAGGGTAAAATCCATCTTATCCCACCTGCAAAGCTACTTCTGGAAGGCTTTGTTGATCTGAGTTGGTAGAATGCTTTGCTAATTCACCTGTTTCTCATGGTGTTTATGTGTCAACAGCAGGAGACAAAAACACTATTATGCTTTGGGCTGGGTTTTGGTTTGGTAGTGTTTGTTATTTTCCCTGAAGCCCTCTGAGCTCTTTTCTCCTCTGTGTTTGGCTATTTGTCTCCTTAGCCTTGATGGGTATTTTTTGTTGTTGTTGTTTTTTTTTTTTTTTAAGTAATTACTGTTTAATTTCAGCATCAGATTGTTTCTAAATGGTTTCTTTAGGACTCTGTCCCTGGGGCCATTTTTTAAGGCTGTTATTACACAGAAGGGGCTTTTCTGAGCTGTAGGTTTACTTTATTGTTTCAATCTTTGACCACACACCAGTTTCTGGGCTAAGGCTCTGGTCCAGCCATTTAAAGTGGGGAGAAGAAAACCACGTAACTAGATGCTGCAGCCCGGTATTCCCTGGCTGTTCCTGAAGATTTTTGTTCCTACAAAGTATCTAAAAAGAGAGTAATCTTCAGAATGACTTTTGTGGACAGACAGCATGTTATGAGTGGGACTAAGGCTCTCCTTGGGGTTAGGCTTGCCTGCTGCTCATGGCTACAAAAGCTTTTGCATCTTGGCTGCCCACAGCCGCTGTGTGTAAGCGGGCTAAGTTGGAAAGCCTTCTGGTGGCATGGACCCTTCCAGCAGATCACAGTGCAATATCCATTATAAGGCAAGACAAATAAATAGGAAGGAAATTATCTGGGTGCTCCCCTTGAGGGAGGAGGTGATGCTTTAGGTTAACAATGCAGCAAAAACTGTCCTGAAAAAAGAAGTGCTGGCTTGGAAATCTCCGTTGTTACACGGGCAATTGTATGCTCCTTCAGCAGTCACTGTCAGTTATCAGTGCAAGGAGCAACCACTGATGTTGTGTTGTCTCAGTATGGCACACTGTAAGCTGTGTGATTCAGGAGCTGTAACATAAGCAATTCTGGCACCCGTGCAGGAAAGACTGGGCTGTCGTATGCCATGCCAACCTGCATACCTGCTCCTGCTTATTGACCAGAGCCCAGAATTTACCTTAAACCGTCAGCCATGTCGATGTAAATTTTGGCCTTTTACAGACAAGGAAATAAAACCAGTGGGATGCAGGGAAAAGAGCAAATCATCTGGGTAAAATCTTATTCGCACTGCCTACTGTTGTGCTTTGTGGTCAGTCATTCCTTCCCGGTTTTCTACTAGTGCGAGTGGTTTAGTACAGTGAGGAAATGTATCCTGTAGTATAGATGTGATGCACTTGAGAGGCTGAAGACAGTAATGTCACCAACCTGTTAATAAATCCCAATGCTTCCTAGAAGGCCATACGCCAAGTAGTGTTGGCCAAATGTATTCCCTGTGCCACCCTATTGACTTCAGCGGACTTGCTCCAGAGAGAGATTTGGCTCCTCCTCCTTGGAAAGCTGGTGGAAGGGAATGTTTCTATTTAACTTTTGGCAAGGCTTGTGACTTAGCTGTGGTGCAGTTTATGCCTCTCCCTTCTGACGTACGCTTTAAAGTATCCTTAATAAATTCAAATTGGAGCAAGTACCTTGGAGTGCAGGTAACTGAAATAGAAGTTATAGCTTTGATCTGTACCAGCCTTGCCTTGGAAGCAGGGGATGAAGCCCTCCAAAATGAAGTTAACCGATAGTTAACAAAAGTAAATAAACTATGCTTGAGCATTTTGATATCTTTAGCGTGTGACATAAATCCTTCACCACAGTTTCCTGTACAATATATATTTTTAAATGGCTTTTCCACAGAGACACCCTGTTATTTGTTTCCAATGGATATAGGTATAGATGACAGTGTATTGCTCTGAAGCAACTCGTTGAAACTCTCTCCTCAGCAACTAATTGTCACTAGTAGTAATATTAATAGTAGTACTATTTACTGCACACTGCAGAACAGTTAAATTCTGGATTTCTTTTAGGGCTCGTGTCACTAATGAATCCGTGAATATAATAATGGAAGTATCTCTTTCTTTTGGAATGATGACCTGCCAGTAGAACACTCCTCTCAGATGGAAGGACCATCTCCAGATCCTCAGTCCCCAAGAGCAATTAGTAGGGGTTTTGGTAGGGTCGGTGGGAAGAGCTTTTCATGAAACCTGTCTGTGAGGACATTTTCAACATATCATGGTAAATGCTTGGCTGCTGCTAACTTGGAGTGCATCTGAACTGCTCTAATTCTGATCAGGATGCCAAATTCATCAGGAACGATTCATAAATGCAAGGTCAATGCAGACAGCAGCGTGTGCATTGAACACACCTCAGTGCTTCAGAGTGGATTTTAAAACTCCACGAGGGCCATGGATGAAAATCCTTTTACTCAAGGTCTTTAATCAACTTTGGTGCCTCTCCTGTAGGCAGACCCGACTCCTCACTGCTCAGCAGTAACCTGAAGTGTGCTAGAAAGGAGAAAAGGAACTCCCTGAGTCTGACAGTGAGCAGACTGTTCTTGGATAGAACAGCCCTGAGGTTTGGGGGCTGGAGAGGAGGGGCAGTGGGAGCACAACAACGTGGTGGGTGTCTGTACTCTCTGTTATTCTCACTGGCCTTGGTTGGCTCAGCTCTGGGAGAGCAGTCAAGGCATTCTCCAGCTCTAAGTACATTCTCCAAGCAGACATGAACAATTTTGCCTGAGCCAAGGCTGGCCGCATTTCTTTCTGCAGCACCTAGCACAGCTTGGCAGCGGTACAGCTGAAAGATTACTGCAATGTAATGAAGTCCTTTAAAACTTGTGGTCTGTAAGAGTGTCACTTCTTTTACCTTGTGCACCTTCTGTAGGAGAGAAAGATGTGCCTGCAAGTATAGCATGACTTCAGAAATGCTGAAGCTGATAACGTCCACCCTCCAGCATCACTCCTGTGAAATTATGCTGTCATTCTAGTGTATTCACGCAGACATCATTCTGCTCCATCGCTAGGAGATCCATTTATTGTAAGCAAATCCGTCTCCTGTACACACCAATTATTTTACATAGGATGGATTGGAAGCAGGTCCCATAATTGTGCCCTAGTCAACCAGTCAAGTCTAGAAACAAACTCTTTCACTCTCTTATTACCTATTTTCCTTCCATCTATTATTCTTGGAATGTTTATGGGAGGGAGCGTGTGTGTGTGTTTTAATCCATCAACAGCTGTACATTTTTCAAGCCTAAATGCCCTAAATCTGTGGTTATTTTTCATGATGTTTCCAAACGCCCTTCCTGTTTTCTTCTCCTGGCAGCCAGAGCAGAATAAGCCATCATTAGAGGCAGCACAAATTATACTGCTAATCAGCAACGTGGGTGGTGCTCTGGAAACCTGCATTATTTTTTCTGCGGTTGCTATTGGGAAAGAAGTTCAGCGATGAAATTCCCAGCTCAGCCACTCCTTTTTATTCCCATTACAGTCTGTCTGTTTTAGTTGGCATTCGGTTTTCCTGGGTTCTAATGGTGGATTAATTTTACAGAATCAATGCCATCACTGTTGGTATAAAATCTTACATTTTTCCCAAGTTTGCTGAAGTTTGGGGTTGGTTGGTTGTGGGGTTTTTTTCCATGAAGTTGCTGATATTAGTGGCCATATTTACACAAATTTACGTTGTCTTTCTCACCAAATTTGAACCTCCCTCACATGTTTCATGCAGACCTATGAATTTTGCCCCATGCTATTTTGGGGGCATTAGATCCTGAGGCTCTCAGCCAAGTGACAAATGACTTTATAGCTCTTGGTTTGGGGAGAAAACAAAGTCCATCAGAGACAGTGGTAATGAACTATGTTGACCTGCACATCTGTGATGGGCATTGCTATTAGAAGTCATCCAGTTTCTTATAGAATCATAGAATAGTCAGGGTTGAAAAGGACCTTAAGATCATCTAAGCCCATAAACTGTGTCAGCTTTTAGATAGTGTGGACAAGAAATTGCCTTCCTCTTCTGTAAAACTTTCAGATGCCTGAAAAGAAAATAATTCAAATTAGAGCTGGGATCTGCAGTGTGAGGAACTCTGATTCAAATGCTTGTTCTGCTGCTTTGAGGTGAGTAGGCATAGAATCATAGAATAGTTAGGGTTGGAAAGGACCTCAAGATCATTGAGTTCCAACCCCCCTGCCATGGGCAGGGACACCTCCCACTAAACCATGCCATCCAAGGCTATGTCCAACCCCACCTTGAACGCCGCCAGGGATGAAGCATTCACAACTTCCCTGGGCAGCCCGTTCCAGGGCATGTTTTAGTCATGCTTGTACACAACTCACTAGATTAAAGATTTGAAACTGGTCTCCTACAGAACCCTTGGAGTGCTATGAATGATAGTATTAACTGGTTTTATTCCCTAAAAAGAGAAAAGGGAAGAAAAATGAGGCAAAATCTTAGTTTCATCCCTTACTCCTTTCATAGCATGGTTTGTACTTAAATCAGTTCTTGTCCTGAAGTAAGTAAGAACATCAACAAAGTTTAGCATCTGGAATACTCTTAGAAGGTTATTGCCAGAATTGTTCCTTGTTGGTGTTCAGACCAATCTACCCCTTCCATTTCTGTCTCCCAGTCTCAACTTCCTTGCCTTTATCTTAAGCCAAGGTACAAATTGGCACAAAAGCTGCACAAAGCAAGTGAGAGTTTTTTTCTTCCTGTGCCAGCGCTGTGGAGACCAATCCACGGATGCAGTTGCAAGCAGTGGTGTAGGAAGCATCTGGAACAGGGGGGACTAACCTTTACTAGGGTAAATTCAGGGCATGGCTTGGTGCCAGTGCTGAGACCTATAAACCTGGAAGGCTGAAGATATGACTCAAAATATATGTGCCCAAGATAAGAGGCTTGAGCTCCTGGGCTGCCTGTGATAGAAGTGGAAAGATAAGTTTCTCCAAAAGGCAACGCACCACTTTGTACGGCCTGAAAACAGGAGTTATGTGGGTCCAGTACACAGAAATGTTCAAGTGTGGCATCTCACAACCCACCGGCTGTTCTCAGCTGCTCTTGTTTTTCTGCCTTTGAACACTGAGCTATTAACCTGTCACTGGGGTAGGTGCTATTGTAGCTTTTCATCTCATATATTTATTTCAATAAAGCTTTTATTGAATATATTTGCCACACTTGAATGGTTCTGAGAACGCCTTCTCAGAATAATTCCCACTCTGCATTTGTCAAGGTAACTTGTGCTAAAGCCATGCTAGGAGCAACCAGGCTTATAAATAGCAGAAACCAGCACATTTACTCAGATAGTGAAGCTAGGGTCCATAATATGGTCGAAGGAAAAAACTAAATCTCTATTTCCATGGCCTCAGGAGGTTTTGTAACACGTGTCTTTCCCAAGAGAAAAAATCCCGATGCGCACCTAGAATTTCTGAGTAGCAAGTTGTCACACACACGTCAGAAAATATCCAACCATATAGCATAGCAACCAGAAACTGGCACATTCTGATAACTAGTGCTGCGCCCTTTCTTGACTGGCTATGGAAAATTTCTGTCTTCTGTCTTTCATTCACCTGGATACATGAATTGGAACGGTCGTGCTTTCTGACAGAACATGCACCTGGTCAAGAGAGCCACTGGTGGTCACTGAAAACCAGAATGCCAATCTTCCTTGGCCTTTTGTGTTGCCCTTGTTTCTAGCTAAGATATTTGCTTTGTCTCTTTTTTGGCATTTGTATAATACCACTGAGATGAATAAAAACGAAAGCCGTGAGTGTGACTGTTGGAATTTTGCCCTTGGGTCCCATTTCTCACCCAGATCTAGACTGGTCTGCGTTGCCTGCACTTCTGATTCCCTCTTTTGGGAAAAAACTCCAGGTAAAGTGAACAGTTGCAAGACAGCAGCACTTGGATCAAAGCTGTAGTCTTGGATCTCAAAAGATAGTAGCAAGGTCACTGTACATACAGCATTGGGAGAATGCAGTGGCCATGATACTGTGAGCAGTCTGCTCGGCACTGTACCCCTCTTGAACCTCTCCCTTGTGTTCAGCGTGGAGCTCTATCGATGCTCTGATCGTTTTTAGGTTTGTACTTCCTGAGCACATATGCCTGTTGCTTATAACTTTGAAGGAAGCAGTCACAAGCAGATCAGTGGTGGTATTGGTGTTATTTTTCTGGTAGTTCTTTTGTCCTGACCAAACCAAGAGACACATTCACACTAAAATCAGAAAGCATTCCTAGCTGGAGAAAAAAAGGCTATGTTGATTATTTTGCTTAGAAATTGATGTATTTTTAAGCAAGGTTAGCAGGGCTAAATAAACTAAACAGAATTAGATGCCGTCTTTATATTGTTAAGGCTTTTTGTTGCTTTGTTTTTTCTTTGTTTTCTTCATTTTAATTCTACTAAAACAAATATTCCTTTATTTCTACCATTGACTGAAACAATGCAAATGACCATTTGTGTAGTCATTGCTTGGCTAGGGTCATTTTCAGACACCTGCACACTGCAGTGGTAACGCAGCTGGGCGTGCTGGTTCCCCATGGCTAGAGCTCCTTCATCTATGAAACTGTACAGTGAAACTTCAGTCTTTGTGTGGAACTGGGCTGTGGTAATCTCATGTGCTGACTTCTTTTAGTAGACATGCACACAGTGAGTATGGGCACAGGTAGCAGCAGCTGCCATGATTCAGGTTTTCACTACCTGCAGAATTCGGAGCGTAAATGGTTGTATGGGAGTCACAGCAGCCACCCAGGTAGCTGCCTTGCTGAATCAAGACTCTGGGCAGATGGTAGCATTTACTGTACTATGCAGTTTCCAGCAGAGTCAGGGCATGTTTTACAACCCCTTTTTGTTCTCCCGTGCTCTGGTGGATGGGCATAAATATATGCCCATAAAATGGCATAAAATCCCATCAATTATTTTCAAGATAGAGCCCCTAAATGCAACAAGTTAGCAGAGAACAATACCTCTGCATACACCTCCTAAACATGGCTGATCCATTGCTACTCAGCAGCAACAGAAAGGTACAATTTAAGGAAAGCTTCAGAGGTCAGGGGCTGCTTGACCCTTTGTGGACAGTCTTAAAGACCTTGTGTGTGTTTCCATATATCCTGTCCAGATCACTGAAACCCATTCTAGGTTCACAAATCCATACTTAGGCACCAGAATTAAAATGCCTTCCCAAAGGTGCCAAGTGCCTCCTGCTGACAAAAGTTCAGTTTGTCCTTCCTTGGTATATAACAGGGCACATTTATTTCAGGTTCTTAATGGCTGGGGGGATTTAGGAGACTGCCTTTAACAGCTCAGATTGAATTGTATCTCTTACTTTCTCCAGGCCCACTGTAGAAGAGGATCTGGTTCGAGACCATCTTAGAAACCTGAACTATACAAGTCCATGGGACCTGATGAATTCCATCCGTGGGTCCTGAAGGAGCTGGCAAATGAAGTTGCTAAGCCACTGTCCATCATCTTTGAAAAATCATGGCAGTCAGGTGAAGTCCCCGATGACTGGAAAAAGGGAAATATAACCCCCATTTTCAAGAAGGAGAAAATGGATGAGCCGGGGAATTACCGAGCAGTCAGTCTCACCTCTGTGCCTGGTGAAATCTTGGAGCGGATTCTCCTGGAAGGCATGCTAAGGCACATGAGAAACAACAAGGTGCTTGGGGACAGCCAGCATGGCTTCACTAAGGGGAAATCCTGCCTGACCAATCTGGTGACCTTCTATGAAGGGGCTACGGAACTGATGGACAGGGGCAGAGCAGTTGATGTCATCTACCTGGACTTGTGTAAAGCCTTTGACACTGTCTCCCATGACATCCTTGTCTCTAAGTTGGAGAGACATCAATTTGATAGGTGGACCACTCGGTGGATAAAGTACTGGCTGGATGGCCGCACGAAAAGAGTTGTGGTCAATGGCTCAATGTCCAGCTGGAGACCGGTAACGAGTGGTGTCCCCCAGGGATCGATCTTGTTCACCATCTTTGTAGGTGACATGGACAGTGGGATTCAGCGCGCCCTCAGCAAGTTTGCCGATGACACCAAGCTGTGTGGTTCGGTTGATACGTTGGAGGGAAGGAATGCCATCCAGAGGGACCTTGACACGCTTGTGAGGTCCTCCACCTGGGTCGGAGCAATGCCAGGCACAGCTCCAAGTTGGGCAGAGAAGAGATTCAGAGCAGCCCTGCAGAGAAGGACTTGGGGGTGTTGGTCAATGAGAAAATGAACATGAGCCGGCTTCAGTGTGCGCTTGCAGCCCAGAAAGCCAACCGTATCCTGGACTGCATCAAAAGGAGCGTGACGAGCGGGTGGAGGGAGGTGCTCCTGCCCCTCTGCTCTCGTGAGACCTCACTTGGAGTATTGTGTGCAGTTCTGGTGTCCTCCACATAAGAAGGACATGGAACTGTTGGAACAAGTGCAGAGGAGGCCATGAGGATGATCGGGGGACTGGAGCACCTCCCGTATGAAGATAGGCTGAGAAAACTGAGGCTGTTCAGCCTGGAGAAGAGAAGGCTGCGTGGAGACCTCAGTGCAGCCTTCCAGCATCTGAAGGGGACCTATAGGGGTGCTGGGGAGGGACTCTTCATGAGGGACTGTGGTGAGAGGACCAGGGGTAATGGGTTCAAACTTAAACAGGGGAAGTTTAGATTGGATATGAGGAAGAAATTCTTTACTGTAAGGGTGGTGAGGCACTGGAATGGGTTGCCCAGGGAAGCTGTGAATGCTCCATCGCTGCAGCGTTCAAGACGGGGCTGTACAGAGCCTTGGATGGCATGGTTTAGTGGGAGGTGTCCCTGCCCATGGCAGGGGGGTTGGAACTCCATGATCTTAAGGTCCTTTCCAACCCTAACTATTCTATGATTCTGTGATCATAGATGACATTGAACTGATCCAACAACTGTGTAGTCTGTAGGATCAGTTCTCCCCTGCTGTAACTGACTGCTTCTTATTGCCTGGGCCTTAAGCATGTTTCCTTGAGGGATAGTTCAGGTTAAAGCCTGAGCTGGTTGAAAGCCTTGGTTGAAGTTAGACAGGCAACTGGATATGGAATTACATTTTGAAAAACCATCTTTCCGCTTGAATTCAATAAAAAGCAGTGTTTGGCACTTTTCATACTTATGGGTTAAATTAATGCTTTCAAAAAAGCATTTTCCCACTAAATCTTATAGAATTAGGGGCCAGCCACTTTCCATTTTCAGCAGGGAAAAAAAGAGCTCCGTTGCTTTGTGACAATGAAAAGGATCACATTTTGTAAATGCAGGGCTCCATTTTATGCATGGATTTGTAAGTGTTGTCCCTTTTCATTGTTCTTAAAGTCTTTCATAGATCTGATTGTCATTTAATTAGCTGTTCTCTCCCTCTCTTGTTTATAATTAGGAAATGTGTAAGTATTACTTCATTAGTTCATGCTAGTTATTTTGCAGTAAGTTTAGCATAGATGAGGCAGCTGGGTGAAGAGGTGAGCAAGCTTTAAATACCTGAAAGAGTAGTTAAAAGTGGATAAAGTGAGTTTGAAATTGTTCATTTTTCACCAAGTAATCTGCAGAATGATAATCCTCTGGTTTTGTGCTATTTGTTATTATTGTGATGTTTACTGTTCCTCAGAACAAGATTTATTGGGATGACTGATGAACCACAGTGTATGCAGAATACCATCGTCACAATTTAGTGGATTGCAAAATAAGAGACAACTCAAATAAGACTATGCTTTTTCAGCAAGGGTAGCCGGTAAGTTTGAGAAGAAGGAACTGTATCCGGTCCCGTGCTAGTTGGACTGCCAAGATTAATTATCCAGAAAAGAAGCACTAATGTAGGAAAGAATCAGTTTTCCTTTGGCTCTTTGTAGTTTGTCTGTGTGATGTCATCTGGGTCAATGTCAAGTCTGTTGCCCTTGGGGGCATTTAGCAAGGAACTAAGAGACCCTGTAAGCAGGAATCAAAGACAACCTGGCATTCACCCTTTACCAAGGAGTACTGGGTCTCCATTATTTTCACTTGGCAACAGAAGCCAAGCTGAATAACGACCCAGCAAATCACAGGTTATGCAATGTAGAAAAGAAGGCTGTCTCCTTTTACCTCTGTAGATCTCTGGGATGGCCTGTTGTGCCACGCCACTCAGCCTCCCCGCTCAAGGCCTCCAATAAGTGCATTCATCCGTGCAGAGCAGTTGACAGAGAGGAATTCCAGGGTCATTTTCCCTGCCATTCCCCTTGGGAAAAAAAAAAAAAAGAAGTCCTCTGTCAGTGTGATTCCCCAGGGCTATGCAGAAAAGTATAGCAATTAATCCCAGCACAATTCTGATAGGCAGCAGAGATTGATAGGCAATCCCTGGAGCATGCTGAGCCCAGGGGGTCACATCAGTGACCTTCACCAGAGGATGGCAGTGCCAGCATTGCCCACATCCAAGTCCTCAGCCTTATTCTGCAGTATGATGTTAGGATCTTTTTCTCAGAACCCATCACCAGGTGAACCTTCATGCTTGCTCCTACCTGAGAGTGAACAGAACGCACGCTGCTACCACATCTTTGAGTTCCTCTCTCTAAAGAGACGGTCAGTGAGGGATTTTCAGGCCATCATATCCACCCTTGATGAAAGCCGGGGGGCTAGGAGCCAAACGATAACAAACCCCTGGCATAGGCTGTTATTCTGACAATCAACATCTTCATTTATGAGGAAGTTTTGATCTAGTTTTACAGTGTTGCTTCATTGCTAGATTAATCCTAAGAAAAAAGTTTCATCCTCCTTTAGAAAATCTGAGTTTCTCAGAGGTGCTGTTCCAGCTGACTGCAAAGGTACATATAGCAAGGATGGGAGGGTCTGTAAAGGGTGGCAAAGGCAGCCATGTATTCCTACTCAGTGTGCTACCTAGACTCTTTGTACATTTTAACCTGAGCAGTTTGTGACTAGTAACTGCAGTGCTGCATCCTGCCAGTTTGTGTTAATTTGGTCATCTCAAAGCCTGGCATCACATGGCAAAACCTTCATCATTTTTTGTGTCTGTAGTCTTAGCCTTACAAAACATATCAGTCTCTTCGCTGCAGCTGGCTGCCTGTCCATGGCTGCCCCATGGGAGATCAGTTACACACTGAGGGGGAGATAAACAGATATGAAGAGAAATCAGAAGACCACCCAGAGAACAGCCATTTAACAGCTCGTTTAAAAACCAACTAAAAATGCCATGGAAATGGTAAATGCAGGTTGACATTTCAAGGAATACTTTTCAAGTCAATTCAATGAAAGAGTCGAGAAGAGCCCTTTGGAAGGGAGGCTGTCAAAGCACAGTTTTTCCACTGGCTTTTTCATAGCACATTATGTCAAATGTATTTGTTTGTGTTTTCCAAAGGAATGGTGTTCATTTTTGGAACAGGGAGAGTATAAAGCAGTTTTAGAGGAAGGCATCAGGTACTGAGCCTTTAGCTGTCTTGCTCATCCTTTGTGCACTTGATCATTGTTTCCCTCAATGCTGGGTACAGCATTTTCCATGAATGGACCACACATTGTATTGCTCAGCATCTGTTCACAGGCATAAACACACACAGTTCCTCCTCCGTCTCGGATTTGGTTCTGAGGCACAAGGAGCTGTGGTCAGCCAGACCACAGTGGTTGATTCCATCTCACATAGTCACCCTCCTACTTTACTTTGCACTCCACAGAGAAAAAGCAGCTGGCTGAGTAGTTCCCCTTAACCTAAGCAGACACCTGAAGTAGGTGGAACTGCAATAAAAGCACTGTTATAAAAGCAGCCATGGAGGTCAGTCTCTGACAGATACCTATAGTGTAGACATACAAAATCAGATTAAATTATTCCACCCTGGAGTTCATTAGTTCAACTTTTGAGAGACCTGAATTTAATTAAATAAACTAAGGTCTTTGCTGAACCCTTCCTGTTGGACTGTCTGTCCACGAAGCAGCTCAAGTCTCAGTGCCTGTGAGACACTTGTGAAGCCTCGGGTGATCTTCTCTTTTACTGACTTGACTTTGCTTCACCCAAGTCAGATGTGCAGCATGTGTCTTTCCAAATCATCACAGGAGCATGAGAATTTGCTATAGAATAAGCTGTGTTTTACATACCTCAAAGTTGGAGGTCTCTCTGTTACTGGGTTCAGACATCTATGTTGCTGTTTCATAAGCAGAGATAAGCAACAGCTGTGAACTCTGGAAGGTCCCTTCCAAATCCCTCTACTGAAGTCTGGGCTCTTGCTGAATGAATTCAAATTGCTGACTGAAAGATCAAGCTGTAAAGCTCAGACAGCTTTTCTACCTGCCAGTGTTTTTTATGCTTCCAGTATGTTTGATCTTGTTTGAAATCAAACCATCTGTGTCCTTTTAGTGCAGCAGGTTTTGGTACCAGACAAAGCCAGGAGATGCAGAGGCAAGTAAAGCTAAAGTAAAACCACCAGTACCATTGTTACTAATTGGTATCCTTGTTAGCAAGCTGGGCAGAGATGCCAGAAAAGAGATGTATATGTACAAAGACACAGTAGCAGACTGGAGCCCGTAACTTGCAGTGAATAATTTATTCCATTAATTTAGCCTGCTTTTCTGCTCAGCAAAACAGATTATAATTTCCTTAAATTTATACATTATTCCCAAGTGTTGGATAAAAACTCCTTTTTGTTTTCACTGGAGGACTGATTGCAAACATTGTAGCATTGAACTGGGCTGTTAAGTTGCCATTCTTTGGAGAAGAGAACTGGCATAGGACACTTCCTTTCCCTTTCATTTTCTTTTCTCCTCCCACTAATTGGATGGACGAGCAAGCACTTATGGCTCACACCATAACTCACATCATGACTAACTCTGATTCTATGATTTCTAAGCAATTTCTTGCCATTTCTAACCCAGTTTTGCCCATTTCTAAATTCTCTTAAGCCATATTTGCCCATTTCTAACCAATTTTAAGCCATTTTGGCTGTCGTTTAAACAGTTTTTCCCTTTTCTAACCTATTTTAAGCCTCTTTTGGCTATTTCTAAACTCTTTGTGGCCATTTCTATCCCACTTTTGTGCCTTTGTCACCAGTTTTAAACCAGTTTTGGCTATTTCTAACTCACTTCTCCCATTTTTTGCCTGTTTTAAACCTAGTTTTTTTACTGTTTTCAGACCATTTTTCATAGAATCATAGATAGTAAGGGTTGGAAAGGTCCTCAAGATCATCGAGTTCCAACCCCCCTGCCATGGGCAGGGACACCTCCCACTAAACCATGCCATCCAAGGCTATGTCCAACCCCACCTTGAACGCCGCCAGGGATGAAGCATTCACAACCTCCCTGGGCAACCCATTCCAGAGCTCCACCACCCTCACAGTAAAGAATTTCTTCCTCAGATCCAATCTAAACCTCCCCTGTTTTAAGTTTAAACCCATGACCCCTGGTCCTCTCACCACAGTCCCTAATGAAGAGTCCCTCCCCAGCATCCCTATAGGCCCCCTTCAGGTATTGGAAGCCTGCACTGAGGTCTCCACACAGCCTTCTCTTCTCCAGGCTGAACAGCCCCAATTTTCTCAGCCTATCTTCATATGAGAGGTGCTCCAGTACCCCGATCATCCTCGTGGCCCTCCTCTGCACTTGTTCTAACAGTTCCATGTCCTTTTTATGTTGAGGACACCAGAACTGCACACAATACTCCAAGTGAGGTCTCACAGAGCAGAGTAAAGGGGCAGGAGCACTTCCCTTGACCTGCTGGTCACACTCCTTTTGATGCAGCCCAGGATACGGTTGGCTTTCTGGGCTGCAAGCGCACACTGCCGGCTCATGTTCATTTTTTCATCAACCCACACCCCTAAGTCCTTCTCCTTGGGCTGCTCTGAATCTCCTCCCCACCCAACCTGTAGCTGTGCCTGGCATTGCTCCGACCCAGGTGGAGGACCTTGCATTTAGCATGGTTAAACTTCATCAGGTTGGCATCAGCCCACCTCACAAGCGTGTCAAGGTCCCTCTGGATGGCATTCCTTCCCTCCAATGTATCAACCGAACCACACAGCTTGGTGTCATCGGCAAACTTGCTGAGGGCGCGCTGAATCCCACTGTCCATGTCACCCACAAAGATGTTGAACAAGACCGGTCCCAACACCCATCCCTGGGGGACACCACTCGTTACCGGTCTCCAGCTGGACACTGAGCCACTGAGCACTACTCTTTTCGTGCGGCCATCCAGCCAGTTCTTTATCCACCGAGTGGTCCACCTATCAAATTGATGTCTCTCCAACTTAGAGACAAGGATGTCATGGGAGACAGTGTCAAAGGCTTTACACAAGTCCAGGTAGATGACATCAACTGCTCTGCCCCTGTCCATCAGTTCCGTAGCCCCTTCATAGAAGGTCACCAGACTGGTCAGGCAGGATTTCCCCTTAGTGAAGCCATGCTGGCTGTCCCCAAGCACCTTGTTGGTTTTCATGTGCCTCAGCATGCCTTCCAGGAGAATCCGCTCCCAAGATTTTGCCAGGCACAGAGGTGAGACAGACTGGACTGTTTTTGTCCTTACCTAAGCAATTTCTCGCCATTTCTGACCCATTTTTGCCCATTTCTAACTTGGTTTAAGCCATTTTGGCTTTTTAGAAAAAAAAAAAAAAAACAAACAAAAAAACACACCACCACATTTTTCCCTTTTCTAACCCATTTGAAGCCTTTTTTGGCTAATCCTAAACTATTGATGGCCATTTCAATCCCACTTTTGCCCATTTCTAACCCATTTTAAGCCATTTTGGCTGTTTTTTTAAACACAGTTTTCCCTAATTCTCACCTATTTTAAGCCTTCTTTGGCTATTTCTAAACTATTTGTGGCCATTTCTATCCCACTTTTGCCCTTTTCTCACCAGATTTAAGCCAGTTTTGGCTATTTCTAACCCATTTTTCTCAATTCTTGCCTGTTTTAAACTTACTTTTTTACCACTTCTAAACCATTTGTGCCCATTTCTAACCCAAGTTATGGCATTTTTGGCCTGTCCTATCCCATTTATGCTCAATTCTAACCCCTTTTTAAGCCTCTCTGACCATTTTTGAGCCATTTTTGTGCTTTGCAAACCAATTTCTTGCCATTCCTAACCAATTTTAATCCCTTTTTGGCCGTTTCTAACCCATTGTTGCCAATTTCTGACTTAATTTAAGCCTTTTTTTCTATTGGTATAGTATTTACAGCCATTTCTGTCCCATTTCTTCATGTTTCTTCAGGAAAAGAATTATGATAAAAACCCCTGTAATTGCTAACACACTTTTCTCATTTCTAACCCATTTTTAACTTCCTTTTCCCATTTTTATACTAGTTTTGGACACTTTGAACCCAATTTTGTCCACTCCTGAGCCCCTTTAGTGCATTTTTGGCCACTTTTAACCTTTGACTGCCTAGTTCTAACCCATTTTAGGCCATTTTGGCCATTTTTGAACAACTTTCGTCCTTTTCTATCTGTTTTTATTGCCATTTCTGACCCATTTTAAGCCCTTTTTTCCCCTTTCTAGCCCTTTTTTATATTTCCCAACCAGTTTTAAGCCATTGATTGGCCATTCCTACCACTTTATTGCCCTTTTCTAACCCCATTAAGGCATTTTGGTTGTTCCTTACTCATTTTTCCATTAGCAATGCTGCTGAAGCCATTTTGGCCATTGCTTAGCCATTTTTGGCCACTTGTAACCAATTTTTGCTTATTTCTAACCCATATTAATTCAATTTTGATTATTTTCTCACCCTCTTTTACCCATTTTGAAGCCATTTTCTGCCATTATTACTCATTCATAAGCCATTTTTTCCCATTTTCATGCCATTTTTGGCTGTTCCTAAACCATTCCTTTCCATTTCTAAGCCGCAATTCTGTTCTTTAACCCCCTTGTTAGCCATTTCTGACAGACTCTTTCCAATTTTTGACCACTATTCACCCAGTTTTGGCCACTTCTAGCCAATTTTTAGCTATTTTGGGCTTCTTGTAACCAATTTCTGCTTAGTTTTGACCTGGTTTAAGCCATTTTTGCCCCTTTCTAACCCATTTTTACCCTCTTTTTACCAGTTTTAAGCTGGTTTGGGCAATTCTTGTTGCTTTTTTTCACCATTTGTAACCTGGTTAAAGCCTTATTTTTTGCTTTTTGAGCCCATGTTTGCACATTTCTTGCCTGCTTTAAGGTATGGGACAACTGAAAAAGAAAAAGTGATTATGAAGTAATGCAAAGCAAATACAAATTAATAAAAGGGAACAAGCCTGAAAGAATAGCAAATAAAAGTTCCTTCAGCAACTTCACACCAGCCCCAAAATTGCAGAGTCTTGGTATTACAGAGCATCCCCCCAACCATGTAAACCCAAGGGTGTTTTTCTCTCAGGCATCCCCTACCCACACAGAGCTCCTGCCCATGCTTTGCCACCTAAACTCTGTCCACACACAGCTTTTCTGGTGCCCACTGTCCTCCATCCCAGAGCACAGATGTTGTCCTGGAGAAAGTATGGTTGCTTTTGTGCTACTGAAGAGCCCTTTTCTCTCTTGGACTCCTTCCAGGCTACAACCAGCAGCCCAAAACCAAAGCACTGCTCACCCTACCTCTTTTATCCCAGGTGGTGGTTTGCCCCACCCCTGCCCCAGGGCATTGAGGGAGGGGTTGTGGGTGTTGCCTGGGGTATATAAGGCACAGGCTCGGAGGGAGGAGCTCATTCAGTCTTTGGCCTTCAGCCGTGTGAGTTCTCTGGTGGTTGTTTTGTCTTGTGTAGCTTTTGAGTCTTGTGGTGTGTTGTGCTGTTGTGTTTTGATGTTTGCTGCAATGGAATCAGCTGTGTGAAGAGCTTTAGGCCATGTCAGGGTTTCTCAGTGTGTGCATCAATAAGGCTTTCTGTAATGTTTGGTTTTCTGAAGCATTATGCTTGTTGGAGGAGTTTAGGTTTCCTGGGGTCACTTATAGGTGTGTTTGGTTATTTCAGTTATTTGACACTAGATGTTTTCTTGACTGAAGCAGAGTTTTGAGGTTGCTTTTTATTTCTTCCTTTTTATGTTAGATTGCTTGATGAAATGTTTTTTGTTTGGAGATCCAAAGGAAAGCAATGAGCAGCAGGCGTCATGTTGCTAATGTTAGTAGTTTGATTAATGCAGAGTTGTGCCTGGTTGTTATTGCTTTTCTTCTCCAGCTGGTTTTCTCTAGCTGGGGATCTCATGCACAGTTTCCCCAGTACAGCAGTTTGGCCTTGTTGTGTTCTCTAAAACTCTTAGTGCTGCTCCTCTGTTGAACACAGCCGCATGTCCCGGAGGAGAGCTCCCAGAGCGCAACCATTCATCTCATGCTCGCGCTCCCGACGTGTCGGGACAGAAACGTGTCGATGGGCAGCCCTTCCTGAAGGAGATCTTTGGAACAGTGCTGCTAGCGTGGCAGTCTGCCCGCCTTTTGTTATTGGAAACTGTATCTCTGTAGAGCTCTTCCGTTGCGGGCACAGGAGCGTCCAGGAGCGCAATGGGCGGAGCGCAATAGGCAGAGCGCAAATGTCCAGCTCCGGCTCATGCACCCGAGGTGCCGGTGCAGACAGCTGGTGCTGGGCATCACCTACACATGGAGGTGTCCGGAACGGTGCCACCAATATGACGAGCAAACCTGTGTACGTGTTGGCCAGCGGCAGCTTTCTGTCTCGGCTCCTCGGCTGTGGGAGCAGTGGCCAGGCGCTCGCGCTCTGTGCGCCGTGTTTCAAGAAGGCCGAGAGAGGGCACCGGAGCGGCAGTGCGCAGATAGAGTTTTAGATGGCGAAGCGAGGTCTTTAGATCAAAGGCAGGTTCAGGTTGTGCCCTTGTAAAGCCCTGCTCTGGGTCTTTTTCAAGCTCTCCTCCTCTCCCCTTAGAGCTGCTCTGGCCAGATTTCAGTGGTCCCTACCTGTAAACCAGGAAGAACAGCACTTTTCTGCTGCTTCTCTGCCTTTTCCAATTGGCTGTTTTTATTTACCCCCCCTCTATGTTTCTTTGGAAGGCAGCTGCCACCAGTAAGTGCTAAATAGTCCTTCTCAGCCTCAGGTTTGAGTCAGCTCCACAGGCATTGGCCATATTGTGCTGCAGGAAACAGAGTGTGCTAGGGACACCAGTCCTCCACAAGCAGTAAACAAAGGGCCCAAAGGAAAATAAGGGGAACAAAGAAGTCTAAAGCCATTTTTCAGGGTTCCAGCACATTCTCCCAAGTGGTTGCATCTCTTCGGCACTACCGGATGTTTCCAAGAGCTTTGATGCTGCTGGATTGTGTTAGCAAATGGGCTTAGAGCACTCTCGTACCGCTTTTGCTGGGCGAATGTTGTCAATTCCCATTTGTTTTTGCTCAGCCTTGTTGCTGCGCTTGTCTGCATGCGATCGTCCAGAGCGAGGCCAGGGGAAATCCAGGCAAGACTGCTGGAATGCCTTCCATCTTCTCCCTGCGTACCAGAAACTCCATCATCCGACGGTAAGTAATGTCTCTATGCTTTTATACATCCTACGCAACTTGTGAAGTTGCTTTATTTCCAAGTTACCATCATGTATTACCCAGAAGCAACCGAGAAAATTGGGGTCAGCTTTGTCTATAAGTAGAGATGAAGAATCTGAAGCATGTTTTTCTGTGGAAAATACCTATGTTTGTATGAGACTCCAATATATCTGGAAAAGATGTTGTTCCTAATGCTCCTGCTGAAGTGTGTTTGGAAGAGATCCCAAACAAGGATGGCTCTAAGTAACTAGTATGATTAGTTTGGGCCCGTTTTATTGGCTGGAAAGGTTTCTGAAGAAACATAGCAGCGTATTGGGAACCCAATGGGAGGTGCAAGAGCTTTGTTAATGTTTATTGGGACTTGAATGCTCGTGATGGAAGGAAAATGAGAAAGCAGTAGTCACGTAGTTGCATGAGCTGAAGGAAGTGAGATAGGTGCTTAGTAACTTTGAATTCTTGAAGTCTGTTACGACGGAGGTGTCAGTGCTCTCTTTGCTTAAAGACAGGTTTGTGCTAGCCTGGGAAAAGCATTTCTAAATACTGGCTGGCAGGACCGTGACTTGAAGCGTGGCCCCTAGCTACCTTCCCTTTCCTAGCAGTGAATCTGTTTGTTGTGGTCAGGTTTTGCACTGGGATTTGCGAGGGGTGTCCAGAAACGCCCGCGCTGCCTCGCGGTGGTTTCTCTCTGGACTGGAAATGCATAGGAGAGGCCGCTGCAGGTTGTAAGGGTTGCCTTGGTAAGACACCTTCAGTCCTGGTCAGTTGGAGGCCGAGCTGGGAGGAGGCAAATGGATGAAGTAGTTATTCATGAGCGAGAAAAGGGCTGATAATGTCTCCTGTGTAAGATGTTGCAAGCAAGCTGAGGAACGGTGGGGTGGTTTTGCTGCCAGATTGTGTTGCTTGGGGTTGGATGCTGTCCTGTTTGGAGGCTTCCTCTGCTGTACTTGTAGCCGTTTGTGTGATGCTGTTTCCACAGAACACGCAATAGAATGAAACATGAAGGATTATACTCTTTCCTCAACTGTTTAAATAGCATACTTAACATTGGATTTTACTGAGCATGTCAGGATTGGGGACACATTGTGAGGGAGAAATGGAATGCAATAGGAAGGAACATACCTCTCTGGAGTAGTCAAGCTGTGAGATGAAAACCAGCGCGGTTTAGAACAGAGAAATGAATGGATGCACTGGGGAAGGAAACGAGCCCTTTCTTGTGCTTCCCCCACCCTTCAAAAGGAGAAAAGAACTTCAAAACCCTTAAAATTCCTCCCAGAACTTGAAATTTTAAAGCAATATTCAAATGCCATAGTCAGTTTTGCAAAGATGAACAGGAATGACCAAGTGGCGGGTGATGGAAATGGATGGATGCTGCGGTGTGGAGAGGGAGAATCAGCTGGGGTTGAGGTGTCCGTAACCCTGAAATACATTGTTTGAAGGCATGACTGTACTGTCTGGGCTGTGGGAGTTCACAGAGAGTTTCCCTTGAAATGGAAGCAATTTAATCCTTACAAGTACTGATGAAAGAGCAAACCGTAAATGAGACTTTCTGGCCGCGGGATGGGGCTGCGGTCCCGGGGGGAGACGCGCGTGCTCACGTGGCAACTGAGGTCACGAAAGTAAAGCGTGGAAGTTGAGTTTTCACAGTGGGTGGGAGCCCTTATTGCGGTGGAAAGCAGCAAGGTGGGAAGGCAAAAAAGGGATGGGAGAGCTGACTGGTGAGGAGCTGATCTGGGGCAGGGAAGCAGGGTAATTTTGTAGCTGTTCCATCTGTCTGCTTTGTTGCCAGGCAGCGAGCCCCTTTAGGTTAGTGGAGACTTCAGCCGGGCATGGTTTAGAAGTGTATTCAAGATGATCAAGTGTCACCTCACTAGCTAGCATCTGGGATGCTGCCTAATTTGAAGCTGAGCTGTTGTTTACTCATTTAGTTTGCTCTGGGGCTTTGCATTTGTAGCACAGCGGTGTTTTGCCTACGGATTCTCCTTTTCTTGGTAAGAGTCTCTTATTAGGGGTGCTTAAAATCTGAGCACTTGATTTCCTCTCTGTAGTCTTTCAGTGTGGGAAGTGTAGAACAGCATTCAAAGGCAACGATAGGCAGCTCCTACTGACTGACCATCTAGGGAGCTCTGGACCCCTGATGTTGGTCTTGTCATGTGCTCTGGCGAACGCAGGGGCAGTTCGCAGGTGGTGTTTTCAGTGGCAAACAAGGGCGCATTGCCCCGTTGGTGGCACCGCTCCAGGCAGGTCAGCAATAGCTTTCTGTCCTGACAATACGGGCATGGGAAACAACAGCCGGACGTTTGCGTTCTGTAGCTGTACTCTAGGGCACTGGAGCTCGCTGAGCAGAGGGGAAGTACTGAGATGATCTTTTAGGTGGCAGAGCAAGGGCAGATTGCCATGTTGGTGGCACCGCTCGGAAGGTCTCCATGTGTCGGTGCTGCTCAGCACCGATTTTCCGTCCTGGCATGTCGGGTCTGGGAGCAGGTTCTGCACGTTTGCACTGTGGAGCCATGCTCCATGATGCCCAAGTGCACTGGGCAGAGAGAAGTACACAGTGGGCTTCTAGGTGGCAGAGCAAGGGCGGATTGCCGGGATGGTGATGGCACTGTAGGGGAGCTCGCAGTGTGGAGGTGGTTCCAAGAGCCGGCTTTCTGTCTTGTGGCAGAGTCAGAGCAAGCTCCAGACCTCTCCTCCTCTCCCAGTGCTGCAGTTGATGCTTGAGGGGGCATTTGCTAGCTGACTGCTGCCCTGACTCCCTGACTATCACAGTGCAGAAACAAGCGAGCTGGTGGTTCAGTGTTGAGGGCAGACAAACAGAAGTCAGGCTCAGGAAATGGCAGCGGGGTCACTTCTGTAAGCTGAGACAGCTCATCTGCTTGAGCAGAGCTCCTATTTGTGAGACTGCTGCTGTTAGGGGGCTATTATCATCCCCATTTTTCACGTGAATCTATTGAGGCCCAGGGAGAAAACAAGCATGGGGAGCCAAAAAATAGCCACGTATCCTAGTGCTGAGTCCTGGGCTTTTGCTCTTTTGTCTGGGATGCCTCTTCGAGGTGACGGCTGAAGGTACCTCCTTTCTCCTAGCCCTGTATCTAAGAGTTAATGGCCTGCAATCCCTGGCACTTAAGGTTTTGTGCCTTCAGTGCAGTGTACGTGCGGTTTGCCCATAGTGTTTCAACCGAGTAACGTCCTCCCCTAGGTCCAATGCCGCCTTTTGGCTTTATTTGTGGGCTCCTTCAACCTCACGGGTCGTTTGCTTTTGCAGTCGCTGCAAGTGATTTCCTGCTGTTAATGGCAATTTCCATTACTGTGCCATTTTTGTAGATGTGCAAGGCTGGGTGAGCGCTGGAGGCAGACCGGTGTGCTGGGATAGCCCGGAGGACACGCTCTCTCTTGTGCTCTAGCACAGGAGGAGCCGTGGGAAGCCTGAAGAAATTTGGCATTAGAGCTTGGAGGAAAGGTCCCTTCGCAGCAGCTTTTCCCCAGCAGAAAAAGGCCGCTTTTGTCAAGAGACCCTGATGCGTGACACATCTGTACAGTGCTGAGAAAAGGGAGGAAAAGCGTATGGAAGCAAACGCTTGAGAGTTATTCCCCCCCCTTCCCTCTGCCTATTAACCAGCAGAATGGAAATCGCTGGAATATGAGCATATGGGGTGCAAAATAATAAAAAGGTGAATAAAGTGAAATGATTTTCTGTCTGAGCAGCTGGTTTCTTGGCATTGGTTTCATTTGTGGGTGTCAGACCTGGGATGGGGGGGAATAACATAGTGTCTGGACTAGTATAATGGCAGTAAACCAGGCAAGGATGGACCAGTTAGATGGAATTAATTGCAGCACCATAGGCCGACTGTGGAAATAACACCATGATCAGCTGAGTGCTTGAGGGATTGGTGGGACTGCCTGATGTGCCAGGTCCATGCAACCCCCAATCAACCCCTTTGCATTCAGCAATCCCCAAATTACCCCTCACTCACTGTACCCTGTGTGCGAACCCATCACAGGCCCCTCGATCTGGAGCAGCTCTGGCTGGGATGGTGGCAGGGCACAAAGCAACCCACACTTAGAGGTGTCTGCCAGTGTAGCAATGAGCCCTAGACATGGAGTACTCTTAGCAGATGCCAGGGCACGACTTTACGCTTCACGTGAAGCTCGCGCTCGAGGAGCTGGTTTGTGATTTGTTGGTCACGGCAGTGTGTGCTCTCTGGTGAGGCTTGACAGAGGTGGAGTTTTAGGTGTGCGAGTAAGTGAGTATATCCATATTGGCGGGACTGTTCTGCAGGGTGCCATGTGTAGGACGTGCCCAAATCCTGGGTTCTGACCTAACATGTTAGTCTTAGGAGCATGGTCTGGATATTTGCGCTTAGGGAGCTGATGTCTCTGCTACAGGAAAGTGTTGCCCAGTGAGGCTTTGCACAGATGGAGTTTTCCATGACTAAGCGAGGGCAGATGACTGTGTTGGTGGCACCGTTCCAGAGGGCACCCTGTGTAGAATGTGCCCAGTTACTTGTTTTTGTCCTAACACATTAGGTTTAGGTACAGGGTTTGGAATCTGGTTTATGGGGCATCTGAGAGTGCTGCCCTGCAGGGTCGTACACAGATGGAGTTTTAGGTGGGAAGCAAGGGTGGATTGCCATGTGTGTGGCACTGTTGTGGAGGACACCGTGTGTAGCTGATGCGCAGCCCCAGGTTTCTGACCTGGCACCTGAGGCTTAGCCGTGAGAGTTTGGATGTTTGCACTTAGGGAGCTGGTTTGTGGGTCAGTGGAGACTGCTGTCCAGCGAGGCTTTCCACAGAGGTAGTTTTAGGCGTGTAAGTAAGTGAGGATATCCATATTGGTGGGAGTGTTCCAGAGGGTAATGTTTAGGAAATGTCAGCTCCTGTTCCTGTTCCTATGGTAGCATATTAGGCTTAGGAGGAGATTCAGGACGTTTGAATTTAGGGAGCTGGATCGTGATTCACCAGGGAATGCTTTTCAGTGAGGCTTTGCACAGAGGTAGTTTTAGGTGTGTAGGTAAGCGAGGATATCCATGTTGGTGGTGCCATTCTGGAGGGCACTCTGTATAGAACCTGACCAGCTAACACATTAGGTTTAGGCACGGTGTCTGGACATTCACACTTACGGAGCTGGTTTATGGAGTGTGTGAGAGCACTGCTCCGCAAGGTCCTACACGGGTGGAGCTTTATGTCAGTAAGGGTGACATAAAGGGTGGATTGTCAAGCGCAGCACCAGCTTTTTCCCAGCAGCTTAGGCTTAGTGTTAGTGTCTGGACACTGGCACGTAGGGAGCTGGTCTGTGGGTCAGCGGAGCGTGCGTTCCAGTGAGGTTCACACGGAGGTAGTTTTAGGAGTGCAAGTGAGGATATCCATATTGATGGGAGTATTCCAAAAGGTACCATGCGTAGACCATGCCCAGCTCGTCTTCCTGTCTTCAGTCATGAGGTTTAGGAGGAGAATCAGGATGTTTGCATTTAGGGAGCTGGTTTATGGTTCACTGGAGAGTTATTTGCAGTGAGGCTTTACACAGAGGTAGTTTTAGATGTGTAAGTAAACGAGGATATCCATGTTGTTGGCACTGTTCTGGAGGGCTCCCTGTGTAGGACCTGGCCAGCTATTTGTGTTTGTACATGCACATTACGTTTAGGTACAGAGTCTGGACATTCTCACTTAAGGATCTGGTTTATGGAGCATCTGAGAGTACTTGCCTGCAAGGCCATACAGAGATGGAGTTTTGCCTGGCTAAGCGAGGGTGGATTGCCGTGTTGGTGGTACTGTTGCAGAAAACACCATGTGTAGCTGTTGCCCAGGACCATCTTTCTGTCCTAACACATTAGGCTTAGGAGCAGGGTGTGAATATTGGCACTTGAGGAGGTGGATGTGGGTCAGCAGAGAGCGCTGTCCAGTGAGTTTTACGCAGATGTAGTTTCAGGTGTGCAAGTGAGGATATCCTTATTGGTGGGAGTATTCCATAGGGCACCATGCGTAGGACATGCTCAAATCACGGTTTGACCGAATCCGTTTTTCTTTGGAGCGTGCTCTGGACATTCGCACTTAGGGAGCTGGTGTCCCTGATACCTGAGAGCGCTGCCCTGTGAGGTCATACACAGACGGAGTTTTAGGTGGGAAAACAAGGGTGGATTGCCGTGTTGGTGGCACTGTTGCAGAAAGCACTGTGTGTAGCTGTTGCCCAGGACCAGCTTTCTGTCCTAACACATTAGGCTTAGGAGCAGGGTGTGGATATTGGCACTTGAGGAGCTGGTTTGTGGGTCAGCGGAGAGCGCTGTCCAGTGAGGCTTTACACAGAGGTAGTTTTAGGCGTGTAAGTAAGTGAGGGTATCCGTGTTGGTGGCACCATTCTGGAGGGCATCTTGTGTAGAACCTGATCAGCTATTTGCTTTTGTCCTAACGCATTAGGTTTAGGCACAGTGTCCGGACATTCACATTTAGGGAGCTGGCTTGTGGGGTGTCTGAGAGCGCTGCTCTGCAAGGTCATACGCACATGGAGTTTTATGTGGCTAAGCAAGGGTGGATTGCCATGTCGGTGGTACCGTTGCAGAGCGCACCATGTGTAGCTGGTGGCCAGCACCAGCTTTCTGTCCTAACACGTTAAGCTTAGAAGCAGGATGCGGATATTTGCACTTAGGGAGCTGGCTTGTTGGTCAGCGGAGAGTGCTGTCCGGTGAGGCTTTACGCAGCTGGTGCTTTATGTGTGTAAGTAAGTGTGGACATTGACATTAATGGGACTGTTGTGGAGGGGAGCATGTGTAGGAAATGCCCAGCTCTTTGTTTTTGTCCTAACACTTTCGGTTTAGGAGTAGCTTCTGGACATACAGATTTAGGGAGCTGGCTTGTGTTTCACCAGAGAGTGCTGTCCAGTGAGGCTTTACAGAGGTGGAGTTGCAGGTGGCCAAGTAAGTGAGGATATACCTGTTGGTGGCACCATTCTGGAGGACACCGTGTGTAGAACTTGTCCAGCTGTTTGCTTTTGTCCTTGCACATTAGGTTTAGGCACAGTGTCTGGACATTCGCACTTCTGGAGCTGGTTTATGGGGTGTCTGAGAGCACTGCCCTGTGAGGTCCTACACGGGTGGAGTTTTCTGTCAGTGAGGGTGACATAAAGGGTGGATTGTCAAGCCTGGCACCAGCTTTTTCCCGGCAACTTAGGCTCAGTGTCAGGGTCCGGACAGTGACACTTAGGGAGCTGGTCTGTGGGTCAGCGGAGCGTGTGTTCCAGTGAGGTTTACACAGATGTAGTTTTAGATGTGCAAGTAAGTGAGGGTATCCTTATTGGTGGGAGTATTCCATAGGGCACCATGTGTAGGACATGGCCAAATCACGGTTTGATCTAAACCATTTTTCTTTGGAGCATGGTCTGAACATTCGCCCTTAGGGAGCTGGTGTCTCTGTTGCCTGAGAGTGCTGTGCAGCGAGGCTTTACACAGATGGAGCTTTCTGTGGGAAAACAAGGGTGGATTGCCAGGCACGTGGCACTGTGCCAGAGAGCACCACGTGTAGCTGATGCCCAGCACCAGTTTTCTGTCCTAACACCATAGGCTTAGCATCAGGGTTCGGATGTTTGCATTCAGGGAGCTGGTTTGTGGGTCAGTGGAGAGTGCTGTCTGGTGAGGCTTTACAGAGATGGACTTTTCAGTGTGTAAGTGAGGATATCCATATTGTTGGGAGTATTCCAGAGGCTACCATGTGTAGGACATGCCCAGCTCCTGTTTCTTTCCTAACATATTAGCCTTAGGAGGAGATTCAGGTTGTTTGTGTTTAGGGAGCTGGTTTATGGTTCACTGGAGAGTCCTTTCCAGTGAGGCTTTACACAAAGGTAGTTTTAGGTGTTTAAGTAAGGGAGGATATCCGTGTTGTTGACACCACTATGGAGGGCAGCCTGTGTAGAACCTGACCAGCCATTTGCTTTTGTCCTTGTGCATTAGGTTTAGGCACAGTGTCTGGACACTCACTCATGGAGCTGGTTTATGGAGTGTCTGAGAGCACTGCCCTGCGAGGTCCTACATGGATGGAGCTTTCTATCAGTAAGGGTGACATAAAGGGTGAATTGTCAAGTGCAGCGCAAGCATTTTCCTGGCAAATTAAGCTTAGCATCAGGGTCCGGACACTGGCACTTAAGGAGCTCGTCTGTGGGTCAGCGGAGCGTGTGTTCCAGTGAGGTTTACACAGATGTAGTTTTAGGTGTGCAAGTAAGTGAGGATATCCTTATTGGTGGGAGTATTCCATAGGGCACCATGTGTAGGACATGGCCAAATCGCGGTTTGATCTAAACCATTTTTCTTTGGAGCATGGTCTGGACATTCGCCCTTAGGGAGCTGGTGTCTCTGTTGCCTGAGAGTGCTGTCCAGTGAGGCTATACACAAATGGAGCTTTAGGTGTGTAAGCAATTGAGGATATCCATATAGGTGGCACTTTTGTGGAGGACACCCTGTGTAGAAAAATGGCCAGCTCCTGGTTTGTGTCCTAGCACTTTAGGTTTAGGAGCAAGGTCTGGATGTTTGCATGTAGGGAGCTGCTTTGAGGGTCAGGGGAGAGTGCTGGGGAGTGACTGGACTTGCTGATGTTAAAGGTCTTTTCCAACCCGGCTGATGCTGTGGTTCTGTGATCATACAGTAGTTATTACAATGTTCTGATCTCAACCTGTGGGTATTACACTTGTATAATTCTGCTCCCCATTCACGTGGCGGAGTTTCAGGGGTTCATTGAGGACGCGGACTGAGAGCCAAGGTGGTCAAGGGCCTTGTGTGAAGGAAGATCAGGTTAAGTCATTGCGCTGGGTCCAAGTGTTTTGTTTCTCTCAGAGACAATGGCGACGGCTGGCAGGGTTGATGTGGGCCACGTAGGTCACGTGGGGAGATGGGCTAGGGAATGGCGAGTGTGTCAGGGCTTGTCTCGGTGGGATGTGGGGAGTCGGGAGTGGGAATGCGTGGGACTTGGCCGGTGGGAAGGGCAGGGAGCACGGCAGGTTGCACTTTCAGCAGCATCGTGTGTCTTTGAACCCTGCAGGTTACCCATGGGCCGAAGGGTGTGCAGATGGAGGGCAAGGGCTGCCTGCCTCAGAGGAGGGCTATGGGAACTACACCTGTGTGTGGCCACGAACGAGCTGGGCAACAGCAATGCCAGCATCATCCTGTATGGTAGGTGCCCTGGTTTCTTTTTGCAGCAAGGTGTCGTGAGGAGGAAGAAGAAGGAGAAAAGGAGGAAGAGGATGAAGAGGAGGAGGATGAGTGGCCAGCAGTGGAAGGGAGTGGGTTTTTTTTTAGGAAAGCCAACCCAGCAAGGTGCCAAATGGAAGGAGTTCTGAGCAGTGAGGATCCATCAGAAGATGATGAGGAGACCTGCACTGGCCCATGCAGGAGGGCACTGCATGGCAGTGGTTGGTGGTGGTCCCCTTGGGTGTTTAGGGATGAGCAGCAGACGGTGAAGAGACAGAGGACATCGTTGGAACGCAGGCCCAAGGAGAGGCCCCGTGCAAGGTATGGATACACTTTGAGGGCACAGTGGAGGGTATTTGCAGGTTGTCCTATAGGGAAGGATACAGGCAGTAGTTAAGGGGCGCAGGAAGTGGCAGGTGGTAAGTGTAGGCATTAAGTGGCGTAGGTGTCAAGTTGGGTACTGCAGGTGTCAGGCTGGGTGGTGTAGGTGGCACTTGAGGAAGCGAAGGTGGCAATTTGTCTATCGTGGGTGTTAGCTTGTATAACAAAGGTGTTAGGTTGGTTGTGTCATTGTCACTGGGTATTACAGGTGTCAGGTTGGATACTGCCGGTGGCACTTTGGGAACCATTGGCGTTAGGTCTGGTAGTATAGGTGGTACTTTGGGAACAGTAGGTGTTAGGATACGTAGCACAGGTGGCACTTGAGGTAGCATAGGTGTTAGATTGGTTCTTCTGGTGGGACTTTGGGTACTCTAGGTGTTAGGTATTAGGTTGGATACCATAGATGGTACATTAGGTATAGTAGGTGTCAGGCTGAGCAAAGTAGGTAACACTTGAGGTGGCGTTAGATTGGAAGTCATAGATGTTAGGTTGGATATTGTCGGTGGCACTTTGTGTACTATGTGTGTTAGGCTGGGTAGAGTAGGTGTCAGGGTGGGTAGCGTAGGTGGCACTTCAGGTATTGTGGGAGTCAGGCCTGGTAGCGTAGGTGGCACTTGAGGTGGTGTTCGGTTGGATATCACAGGTGTTAGGTTGGGTATTCTCAGTGTTACTTTGGGTGGTGTTATGTTGGGTATAATAAGTGGTACCTAGGTAACCATACATACTATGTTGGATACAATAGGTGACAGTTTGGGAAAGACAGGTGTTAGGGGGGTATCATAGGTGGCACTGTGGGTCCCATAGGCGCTAAGTTGGGTATCATACGTGGCACTTTGTATACTACAGGTGTTAGGTTAGGTATCATAAGTGGTACTTAGGTAACCATACATATTATGTTATATATCATAGGTGGCACTTTGGGAAACGTATGTGTTAGAGGGGTATCATAGGTGGCACTTTGGGTACCATAGCTGTTAGGTACGGTAACATAGGTGGTACTTTGCATGCTATGGGTGTTACGTTGGGTATCATACGTGGCACTTTGTGTACTATAGGTGTTAGCTTGGGTTTCATAAGTGGTACTTACAGAACACTACGTGTTTGGCTGGGTAGCATAGGTGGCACTTTAGGTGTTAGGTTGTGTATCATAAGTGATACTTTGCATACTATAGGTGTTAGCTTTGGTGTCACAAGTGATTCCTTATGTGTTAGATTGGGTATCCTAGGTGGTACTTTGGGGCCCATAGGTGTTAGGTTGGGTATCCTAGGTGGTACTTTGGGGCCCATAGGTGTTAGGTTGGGTATCCTAGGTGGTACTTTGGGGCCCATAGGTGTTAGGTTGGGTATCATAGGTGGCACTTTGGGTACCATAGCCATTAGGTTGTGTACCATAACTGATACTTTACATACTATAGGTGTTAGGTTGGGTGTCATAGGTGGTACTTTAGGAAGTGTAGGTGTTAGGCTGGGTAGCATAGGTGGAACTTTGGGTCCCATAGGCGTTAGGTTGTGTATCATAAGTGATACTTTGCATATTGCATATTATGTTGGATACAATAGGTGGAACTTTGGGTCCCATAGGCGTTAGGTTGTGTATCATAAGTGATACTTTCCATACTGCATATTATGTTGGATACAATAGGTGGCACTTTGGGTCCCATAGGTGTTAGGCTGGGTATCATAGGTGGCAGTTAGGGAACCATAGGTGTTAGGGGGGGTATCATAGGTGGCATTATGGGTCCCATAGGTGTTAGGCTGGGTGTCATAGGTGCCAGTTAGGGAA
>JBCFXG010000569.1:0-57746 GCA_039720435.1 Amazona ochrocephala | reverse complement strand
TAAACAATTGGCCTCTGCTCCCAAACCAAAAGAGGTAGGACTGAAAGATGCTGCTGGATCTCTTCAGTGCACAGCAAGCTATGCAACAGAGCCGTCCACTTTCCTGTCTCTCTTTCCTTTGTTGAGAAAACGTCCGTTGTATTGCCACTTCTGAGGTGCTCCCATTCGCCTGCAGCCCACTTTGCACAGCACAAACAATTGGCCTCTATTCCCAAACCAAAAGAAGTAGGACTGAAAGATGCTGCTGGATCTCTTCAGTGCACAGCAAGCTATGCAACAGAGCCGTCCACTTTCCTGCCTCTCTTTCCTTTGTCGAGAAAACGTCCGTTGTATTGCCACTTCTGAGGTGCTCCCATTCGCCTGCAGCCCACTTTGCACAGCACAAACAATTGGCCTCTGCTCCCAAACCAAAAGAGGTAGGACTGAAAGATGCTGCTGGATCTCTTCAGTGCACAGCAAGCTATGCAACAGAGCCGTCCACTTTCCTGTCTCTCTTTCCTTTGTCGAGAAAACGTCCGTTGTATTGCCACTTCCGAGGTGCTCCCATTCGCCTGCAGCCCAGTTTGCACAGCACAAACAATTGGCCTCTGCTCCCAAACCAAAAGAGGTAGGACTGAAAGATGCTGCTGGATCTCTTCAGTGCACAGCAAGCTATGCAACAGAGCCGTCCACTTTCCTGTCTCTCTTTCCTTTGTCGAGAAAACGTCCGTTGTATTGCCACTTCTGAGGTGCTCCCATTCGCCTGCAGCCCACTTTGCACAGCACAAACAATTGGCCTCTGCTCCCAAACCAAAAGAGGTAGGACTGAAAGATGCTGCTGGATCTCTTGAGTGCACAGCAAGCTATGCAACAGAGCCGTCCACTTTCCTGTCTCTCTTTCCTTTGTCGAGAAAACGTCCGTTGTATTGCCACTTCTGAGGTGCTCCCATTCGCCTGCAGCCCACTTTGCACAGCACAAACAATTGGCCTCTGCTCCCAAACCAAAAGAGGTAGGACTGAAAGATGCTGCTGGATCTCTTCAGTGCACAGCAAGCTATGCAACAGAGCCGTCCACTTTCCTGTCTCTCTTTCCTTTGTCGAGAAAACGTCCGTTGTATTGCCACTTCTGAGGTGCTCCCATTCGCCTGCAGCCCAGTTTGCACAGCACAAACAATTGGCCTCTGCTCCCAAACCAAAAGAGGTAGGACTGAAAGATGCTGCTGGATCTCTTCAGTGCACAGCAAGCTATGCAACAGAGCCGTCCACTTTCCTGTCTCTCTTTCCTTTGTCGAGAAAACGTCCGTTGTATTGCCACTTCTGAGGTGCTCCCGTTCGCCTGCAGCCCACTTTGCACAGCACAAACAATTGGCCTCTGCTCCCAAACCAAAAGAGGTAGGACTGAAAGATGCTGCTGGATCTCTTCAGTGCACAGCAAGCTATGCAACAGAGCCGTCCACTTTCCTGTCTCTCTTTCCTTTGTCGAGAAAACGTCCGTTGTATTGCCACTTCTGAGGTGCTCCCATTCGCCTGCAGCCCACTTTGCACAGCACAAACAATTGGCCTCTGCTCCCAAACCAAAAGAGGTAGGACTGAAAGATGCTGCTGGATCTCTTCAGTGCACAGCAAGCTATGCAACAGAGCCGTCCACTTTCCTGTCTCTCTTTCCTTTGTCGAGAAAACGTCCGTTGTATTGCCGCTTCTGAGGTGCTCCCATTCGCCTGCAGCCCACTTTGCACAGCACAAACAATTGGCCTCTGCTCCCAAACCAAAAGAGGTAGGACTGAAAGATGCTGCTGGATCTCTTCAGTGCACAGCAAGCTATGCAACAGAGCCGTCCACTTTCCTGTCTCTCTTTCCTTTGTCGAGAAAACGTCCGTTGTATTGCCACTTCTGAGGTGCTCCCATTCGCCTGCAGCCCACTTTGCACAGCACAAACAATTGGCCTCTGTTCCCAAACCAAAAGAGGTAGGACTGAAAGATGCTGCTGGATCTCTTCAGTGCACAGCAAGCTATGCAACAGAGCCGTCCACTTTCCTGTCTCTCTTTCCTTTGTCGAGAAAACGTCCGTTGTATTGCCACTTCTGAGGTGCTCCCATTCGCCTGCAGCCCACTTTGCACAGCACAAACAATTGGCCTCTGCTCCCAAACCAAAAGAGGTAGGACTGAAAGATGCTGCTGGATCTCTTCAGTGCACAGCAAGCTATGCAACAGAGCCGTCCACTTTCCTGTCTCTCTTTCCTTTGTCGAGAAAACGTCCGTTGTATTGCCACTTCTGAGGTGCTCCCATTCGCCTGCAGCCCACTTTGCACAGCACAAACAATTGGCCTCTGCTCCCAAACCAAAAGAGGTAGGACTGAAAGATGCTGCTGGATCTCTTCAGTGCACAGCAAGCTATGCAACAGAGCCGTCCACTTTCCTGTCTCTCTTTCCTTTGTCGAGAAAACGTCCGTTGTATTGCCACTTCTGAGGTGCTCCCATTCGCCTGCAGCCCAGTTTGCACAGCACAAACAATTGGCCTCTGCTCCCAAACCAAAAGAGGTAGGTCTGAAAGATGCTGCTGGATCTCTTCAGTGCACAGCAAGCTATGCAACAGAGCCGTCCACTTTCCTGTCTCTCTTTCCTTTGTCGAGAAAACGTCCGTTGTATTGCCACTTCTGAGGTGCTCCCATTCGCCTGCAGCCCACTTTGCACAGCACAAACAATTGGCCTCTGCTCCCAAACCAAAAGAGGTAGGACTGAAAGATGCTGCTGGATCTCTTCAGTGCACAGCAAGCTATGCAACAGAGCCGTCCACTTTCCTGTCTCTCTTTCCTTTGTCGAGAAAACGTCCGTTGTATTGCCACTTCTGAGGTGCTCCCGTTCGCCTGCAGCCCACTTTGCACAGCACAAACAATTGGCCTCTGCTCCCAAACCAAAAGAGGTAGGACTGAAAGATGCTGCTGGATCTCTTCAGTGCACAGCAAGCTATGCAACAGAGCCGTCCACTTTCCTGTCTCTCTTTCCTTTGTCGAGAAAACGTCCGTTGTATTGCCACTTCTGAGGTGCTCCCATTCGCCTGCAGCCCACTTTGCACAGCACAAACAATTGGCCTCTATTCCCAAACCAAAAGAAGTAGGACTGAAAGATGCTGCTGGATCTCTTCAGTGCACAGCAAGCTATGCAACAGAGCCGTCCACTTTCCTGTCTCTCTTTCCTTTGTCGAGAAAACGTCCGTTGTATTGCCACTTCTGAGGTGCTCCCATTCGCCTGCAGCCCACTTTGCACAGCACAAACAATTGGCCTCTGCTCCCAAACCAAAAGAGGTAGGACTGAAAGATGCTGCTGGATCTCTTCAGTGCACAGCAAGCTATGCAACAGAGCCGTCCACTTTCCTGTCTCTCTTTCCTTTGTCGAGAAAACGTCCGTTGTATTGCCACTTCTGAGGTGCTCCCGTTCGCCTGCAGCCCACTTTGCACAGCACAAACAATTGGCCTCTGTTCCCAAACCAAAAGAGGTAGGACTGAAAGATGCTGCTGGATCTCTTCAGTGCACAGCAAGCTATGCAACAGAGCCGTCCACTTTCCTGTCTCTCTTTCCTTTGTCGAGAAAACGTCCGTTGTATTGCCACTTCTGAGGTGCTCCCATTCGCCTGCAGCCCACTTTGCACAGCACAAACAATTGGCCTCTGCTCCCAAACCAAAAGAGGTAGGACTGAAAGATGCTGCTGGATCTCTTCAGTGCACAGCAAGCTATGCAACAGAGCCGTCCACTTTCCTGTCTCTCTTTCCTTTGTCGAGAAAACGTCCGTTGTATTGCCACTTCTGAGGTGCTCCCATTCGCCTGCAGCCCACTTTGCACAGCACAAACAATTGGCCTCTGCTCCCAAACCAAAAGAGGTAGGACTGAAAGATGCTGCTGGATCTCTTCAGTGCACAGCAAGCTATGCAACAGAGCCGTCCACTTTCCTGTCTCTCTTTCCTTTGTCGAGAAAACGTCCGTTGTATTGCCACTTCTGAGGTGCTCCCATTCGCCTGCAGCCCACTTTGCACAGCACAAACAATTGGCCTCTGCTCCCAAACCAAAAGAGGTAGGACTGAAAGATGCTGCTGGATCTCTTCAGTGCACAGCAAGCTATGCAACAGAGCCGTCCACTTTCCTGTCTCTCTTTCCTTTGTCGAGAAAACGTCCGTTGTATTGCCACTTCTGAGGTGCTCCCATTCGCCTGCAGCCCAGTTTGCACAGCACAAACAATTGGCCTCTGCTCCCAAACCAAAAGAGGTAGGACTGAAAGATGCTGCTGGATCTCTTCAGTGCACAGCAAGCTATGCAACAGAGCCGTCCACTTTCCTGTCTCTCTTTCCTTTGTCGAGAAAACGTCCGTTGTATTGCCACTTCTGAGGTGCTCCCGTTCGCCTGCAGCCAACTTTGCACAGCACAAACAATTGGCCTCTGCTCCCAAACCAAAAGAGGTAGGACTGAAAGATGCTGCTGGATCTCTTCAGTGCACAGCAAGCTATGCAACAGAGCCGTCCACTTTCCTGTCTCTCTTTCCTTTGTCGAGAAAACGTCCGTTGTATTGCCACTTCTGAGGCGCTCCCATTCGCCTGCAGCCCAGTTTGCACAGCACAAACAATTGGCCTCTGCTCCCAAACCAAAAGAGGTAGGACTGAAAGATGCTGCTGGATCTCTTCAGTGCACAGCAAGCTATGCAACAGAGCCGTCCACTTTCCTGTCTCTCTTTCCTTTGTCGAGAAAACGTCCGTTGTATTGACGCTTCTGAGGTGCTCCCATTCGCCTGCAGCCCAGTTTGCACAGCACAAACAATTGGCCTCTGCTCCCAAACCAAAAGAGGTAGGACTGAAAGATGCTGCTGGATCTCTTCAGTGCACAGCAAGCTATGCAACAGAGCCGTCCACTTTCCTGTCTCTCTTTCCTTTGTCGAGAAAACGTCCGTTGTATTGCCACTTCTGAGGTGCTCCCATTCGCCTGCAGCCCAGTTTGCACAGCACAAACAATTGGCCTCTATTCCCAAACCAAAAGAGGTAGGACTGAAAGATGCTGCTGGATCTCTTCAGTGCACAGCAAGCTATGCAACAGAGCCGTCCACTTTCCTGTCTCTCTTTCCTTTGTCGAGAAAACGTCCGTTGTATTGCCACTTCCGAGGTGCTCCCATTCGCCTGCAGCCCACTTTGCACAGCACAAACAATTGGCCTCTGCTCCCAAACCAAAAGAGGTAGGACTGAAAGATGCTGCTGGATCTCTTCAGTGCACAGCAAGCTATGCAACAGAGCCGTCCACTTTCCTGTCTCTCTTTCCTTTGTCGAGAAAACGTCCGTTGTATTGCCACTTCTGAGGTGCTCCCATTCGCCTGCAGCCCACTTTGCACAGCACAAACAATTGGCCTCTGCTCCCAAACCAAAAGAGGTAGGACTGAAAGATGCTGCTGGATCTCTTCAGTGCACAGCAAGCTATGCAACAGAGCCGTCCACTTTCCTGTCTCTCTTTCCTTTGTCGAGAAAACGTCCGTTGTATTGCCACTTCTGAGGTGCTCCCATTCGCCTGCAGCCCACTTTGCACAGCACAAACAATTGGCCTCTGCTCCCAAACCAAAGAGGTAGGTCTGAAAGATGCTGCTGGATCTCTTCAGTGCACAGCAAGCTATGCAACAGAGCCGTCCACTTTCCTGTCTCTCTTTCCTTTGTCGAGAAAACGTCCGTTGTATTGCCACTTCTGAGGTGCTCCCATTCGCCTGCAGCCCACTTTGCACAGCACAAACAATTGGCCTCTGCTCCCAAACCAAAAGAGGTAGGACTGAAAGATGCTGCTGGATCTCTTCAGTGCACAGCAAGCTATGCAACAGAGCCGTCCACTTTCCTGTCTCTCTTTCCTTTGTCGAGAAAACGTCCGTTGTATTGCCACTTCTGAGGTGCTCCCATTCGCCTGCAGCCCACTTTGCACAGCACAAACAATTGGCCTCTGCTCCCAAACCAAAAGAGGTAGGACTGAAAGATGCTGCTGGATCTCTTCAGTGCACAGCAAGCTATGCAACAGAGCCGTCCACTTTCCTGTCTCTCTTTCCTTTGTCGAGAAAACGTCCGTTGTATTGCCACTTCTGAGGTGCTCCCATTCGCCTGCAGCCCACTTTGCACAGCACAAACAATTGGCCTCTGCTCCCAAACCAAAAGAGGTAGGACTGAAAGATGCTGCTGGATCTCTTCAGTGCACAGCAAGCTATGCAACAGAGCCGTCCACTTTCCTGTCTCTCTTTCCTTTGTCGAGAAAACGTCCGTTGTATTGCCACTTCCGAGGTGCTCCCATTCGCCTGCAGCCCAGTTTGCACAGCACAAACAATTGGCCTCTGCTCCCAAACCAAAAGAGGTAGGACTGAAAGATGCTGCTGGATCTCTTCAGTGCACAGCAAGCTATGCAACAGAGCCGTCCACTTTCCTGTCTCTCTTTCCTTTGTCGAGAAAACGTCCGTTGTATTGCCACTTCTGAGGTGCTCCCATTCGCCTGCAGCCCACTTTGCACAGCACAAACAATTGGCCTCTGCTCCCAAACCAAAAGAGGTAGGACTGAAAGATGCTGCTGGATCTCTTCAGTGCACAGCAAGCTATGCAACAGAGCCGTCCACTTTCCTGTCTCTCTTTCCTTTGTCGAGAAAACGTCCGTTGTATTGCCACTTCTGAGGTGCTCCCATTCGCCTGCAGCCCACTTTGCACAGCACAAACAATTGGCCTCTGCTCCCAAACCAAAAGAGGTAGGACTGAAAGATGCTGCTGGATCTCTTCAGTGCACAGCAAGCTATGCAACAGAGCCGTCCACTTTCCTGTCTCTCTTTCCTTTGTCGAGAAAACGTCCGTTGTATTGCCACTTCTGAGGTGCTCCCATTCGCCTGCAGCCCACTTTGCACAGCACAAACAATTGGCCTCTGCTCCCAAACCAAAAGAGGTAGGACTGAAAGATGCTGCTGGATCTCTTCAGTGCACAGCAAGCTATGCAACAGAGCCGTCCACTTTCCTGTCTCTCTTTCCTTTGTCGAGAAAACGTCCGTTGTATTGCCACTTCTGAGGTGCTCCCATTCGCCTGCAGCCCACTTTGCACAGCACAAACAATTGGCCTCTGCTCCCAAACCAAAAGAGGTAGGACTGAAAGATGCTGCTGGATCTCTTCAGTGCACAGCAAGCTATGCAACAGAGCCGTCCACTTTCCTGTCTCTCTTTCCTTTGTCGAGAAAACGTCCGTTGTATTGCCACTTCTGAGGTGCTCCCATTCGCCTGCAGCCCACTTTGCACAGCACAAACAATTGGCCTCTGCTCCCAAACCAAAAGAGGTAGGACTGAAAGATGCTGCTGGATCTCTTCAGTGCACAGCAAGCTATGCAACAGAGCCGTCCACTTTCCTGTCTCTCTTTCCTTTGTCGAGAAAACGTCCGTTGTATTGCCACTTCCGAGGTGCTCCCATTCGCCTGCAGCCCAGTTTGCACAGCACAAACAATTGGCCTCTGCTCCCAAACCAAAAGAGGTAGGACTGAAAGATGCTGCTGGATCTCTTCAGTGCACAGCAAGCTATGCAACAGAGCCGTCCACTTTCCTGTCTCTCTTTCCTTTGTCGAGAAAACGTCCGTTGTATTGCCACTTCTGAGGTGCTCCCATTCGCCTGCAGCCCACTTTGCACAGCACAAACAATTGGCCTCTGCTCCCAAACCAAAAGAGGTAGGACTGAAAGATGCTGCTGGATCTCTTCAGTGCACAGCAAGCTATGCAACAGAGCCGTCCACTTTCCTGTCTCTCTTTCCTTTGTCGAGAAAACGTCCGTTGTATTGCCACTTCTGAGGTGCTCCCATTCGCCTGCAGCCCACTTTGCACAGCACAAACAATTGGCCTCTGCTCCCAAACCAAAAGAGGTAGGACTGAAAGATGCTGCTGGATCTCTTCAGTGCACAGCAAGCTATGCAACAGAGCCGTCCACTTTCCTGTCTCTCTTTCCTTTGTCGAGAAAACGTCCGTTGTATTGCCACTTCTGAGGTGCTCCCATTCGCCTGCAGCCCACTTTGCACAGCACAAACAATTGGCCTCTGCTCCCAAACCAAAAGAGGTAGGACTGAAAGATGCTGCTGGATCTCTTCAGTGCACAGCAAGCTATGCAACAGAGCCGTCCACTTTCCTGTCTCTCTTTCCTTTGTCGAGAAAACGTCCGTTGTATTGCCACTTCTGAGGTGCTCCCATTCGCCTGCAGCCCAGTTTGCACAGCACAAACAATTGGCCTCTGCTCCCAAACCAAAAGAGGTAGGACTGAAAGATGCTGCTGGATCTCTTCAGTGCACAGCAAGCTATGCAACAGAGCCGTCCACTTTCCTGTCTCTCTTTCCTTTGTCGAGAAAACGTCCGTTGTATTGCCACTTCTGAGGTGCTCCCATTCGCCTGCAGCCCACTTTGCACAGCACAAACAATTGGCCTCTGCTCCCAAACCAAAAGAGGTAGGACTGAAAGATGCTGCTGGATCTCTTCAGTGCACAGCAAGCTATGCAACAGAGCCGTCCACTTTCCTGTCTCTCTTTCCTTTGTCGAGAAAACGTCCGTTGTATTGCCACTTCTGAGGTGCTCCCATTCGCCTGCAGCCCACTTTGCACAGCACAAACAATTGGCCTCTGCTCCCAAACCAAAAGAGGTAGGACTGAAAGATGCTGCTGGATCTCTTCAGTGCACAGCAAGCTATGCAACAGAGCCGTCCACTTTCCTGTCTCTCTTTCCTTTGTCGAGAAAACGTCCGTTGTATTGCCACTTCTGAGGTGCTTCCATTCGCCTGCAGCCCACTTTGCACAGCACAAACAATTGGCCTCTGCTCCCAAACCAAAAGAGGTAGGACTGAAAGATGCTGCTGGATCTCTTCAGTGCACAGCAAGCTATGCAACAGAGCCGTCCACTTTCCTGTCTCTCTTTCCTTTGTTGAGAAAACGTCCGTTGTATTGCCACTTCTGAGGTGCTCCCATTCGCCTGCAGCCCAGTTTGCACAGCACAAACAATTGGCCTCTGCTCCCAAACCAAAAGAGGTAGGACTGAAAGATGCTGCTGGATCTCTTCAGTGCACAGCAAGCTATGCAACAGAGCCGTCCACTTTCCTGTCTCTCTTTCCTTTGTCGAGAAAACGTCCGTTGTATTGCCACTTCTGAGGTGCTCCCATTCGCCTGCAGCCCAGTTTGCACAGCACAAACAATTGGCCTCTGCTCCCAAACCAAAAGAGGTAGGACTGAAAGATGCTGCTGGATCTCTTCAGTGCACAGCAAGCTATGCAACAGAGCCGTCCACTTTCCTGTCTCTCTTTCCTTTGTCGAGAAAACGTCCGTTGTATTGCCACTTCTGAGGTGCTCCCATTCGCCTGCAGCCCAGTTTGCACAGCACAAACAATTGGCCTCTGCTCCCAAACCAAAAGAGGTAGGACTGAAAGATGCTGCTGGATCTCTTCAGTGCACAGCAAGCTATGCAACAGAGCCGTCCACTTTCCTGTCTCTCTTTCCTTTGTCGAGAAAACGTCCGTTGTATTGCCACTTCTGAGGTGCTCCCGTTCGCCTGCAGCCCAGTTTGCACAGCACAAACAATTGGCCTCTGCTCCCAAACCAAAAGAGGTAGGACTGAAAGATGCTGCTGGATCTCTTCAGTGCACAGCAAGCTATGCAACAGAGCCGTCCACTTTCCTGTCTCTCTTTCCTTTGTCGAGAAAACGTCCGTTGTATTGCCACTTCTGAGGTGCTCCCATTCGCCTGCAGCCCAGTTTGCACAGCACAAACAATTGGCCTCTGCTCCCAAACCAAAAGAGGTAGGACTGAAAGATGCTGCTGGATCTCTTCAGTGCACAGCAAGCTATGCAACAGAGCCGTCCACTTTCCTGCCTCTCTTTCCTTTGTCAAGAAAACGTCCGTTGTATTGCCACTTCTGAGGTGCTCCCATTCGCCTGCAGCCCAGTTTGCACAGCACAAACAATTGGCCTCTGCTCCCAAACCAAAAGAGGTAGGACTGAAAGATGCTGCTGGATCTCTTCAGTGCACAGCAAGCTATGCAACAGAGCCGTCCACTTTCCTGTCTCTCTTTCCTTTGTCGAGAAAACGTCCGTTGTATTGACGCTTCTGAGGTGCTCCCATTCGCCTGCAGCCCAGTTTGCACAGCACAAACAATTGGCCTCTGCTCCCAAACCAAAAGAGGTAGGGCTGAAAGATGCTGCTGGATCTCTTCAGTGCACAGCAAGCTATGCAACAGAGCCGTCCACTTTCCTGTCTCTCTTTCCTTTGTCGAGAAAACGTCCGTTGTATTGCCACTTCTGAGGTGCTCCCATTCGCCTGCAGCCCAGTTTGCACAGCACAAACAATTGGCCTCTATTCCCAAACCAAAAGAGGTAGGACTGAAAGATGCTGCTGGATCTCTTCAGTGCACAGCAAGCTATGCAACAGAGCCGTCCACTTTCCTGTCTCTCTTTCCTTTGTCGAGAAAACGTCCGTTGTATTGCCACTTCCGAGGTGCTCCCATTCGCCTGCAGCCCACTTTGCACAGCACAAACAATTGGCCTCTGCTCCCAAACCAAAAGAGGTAGGACTGAAAGATGCTGCTGGATCTCTTCAGTGCACAGCAAGCTATGCAACAGAGCCGTCCACTTTCCTGTCTCTCTTTCCTTTGTCGAGAAAACGTCCGTTGTATTGCCACTTCTGAGGTGCTCCCATTCGCCTGCAGCCCACTTTGCACAGCACAAACAATTGGCCTCTGCTCCCAAACCAAAAGAGGTAGGACTGAAAGATGCTGCTGGATCTCTTCAGTGCACAGCAAGCTATGCAACAGAGCCGTCCACTTTCCTGTCTCTCTTTCCTTTGTCGAGAAAACGTCCGTTGTATTGCCGCTTCTGAGGTGCTCCCATTCGCCTGCAGCCCACTTTGCACAGCACAAACAATTGGCCTCTGCTCCCAAACCAAAAGAGGTAGGACTGAAAGATGCTGCTGGATCTCTTCAGTGCACAGCAAGCTATGCAACAGAGCCGTCCACTTTCCTGTCTCTCTTTCCTTTGTCGAGAAAACGTCCGTTGTATTGCCACTTCTGAGGTGCTCCCATTCGCCTGCAGCCCACTTTGCACAGCACAAACAATTGGCCTCTGCTCCCAAACCAAAAGAGGTAGGACTGAAAGATGCTGCTGGATCTCTTCAGTGCACAGCAAGCTATGCAACAGAGCCGTCCACTTTCCTGTCTCTCTTTCCTTTGTCGAGAAAACGTCCGTTGTATTGCCGCTTCTGAGGTGCTCCCATTCGCCTGCAGCCCACTTTGCACAGCACAAACAATTGGCCTCTGCTCCCAAACCAAAAGAGGTAGGACTGAAAGATGCTGCTGGATCTCTTCAGTGCACAGCAAGCTATGCAACAGAGCCGTCCACTTTCCTGTCTCTCTTTCCTTTGTCGAGAAAACGTCCGTTGTATTGCCACTTCTGAGGTGCTCCCATTCGCCTGCAGCCCACTTTGCACAGCACAAACAATTGGCCTCTGCTCCCAAACCAAAAGAGGTAGGACTGAAAGATGCTGCTGGATCTCTTCAGTGCACAGCAAGCTATGCAACAGAGCCGTCCACTTTCCTGTCTCTCTTTCCTTTGTCGAGGAAAACGTCCGTTGTATTGCCACTTCTGAGGTGCTCCCATTCGCCTGCAGCCCACTTTGCACAGCACAAACAATTGGCCTCTGCTCCCAAACCAAAAGAGGTAGGACTGAAAGATGCTGCTGGATCTCTTCAGTGCACAGCAAGCTATGCAACAGAGCCGTCCACTTTCCTGTCTCTCTTTCCTTTGTCGAGAAAACGTCCGTTGTATTGCCACTTCTGAGGTGCTCCCATTCGCCTGCAGCCCACTTTGCACAGCACAAACAATTGGCCTCTGCTCCCAAACCAAAAGAGGTAGGACTGAAAGATGCTGCTGGATCTCTTCAGTGCACAGCAAGCTATGCAACAGAGCCGTCCACTTTCCTGTCTCTCTTTCCTTTGTCGAGAAAACGTCCGTTGTATTGCCACTTCTGAGGTGCTCCCATTCGCCTGCAGCCCAGTTTGCACAGCACAAACAATTGGCCTCTGCTCCCAAACCAAAAGAGGTAGGACTGAAAGATGCTGCTGGATCTCTTCAGTGCACAGCAAGCTATGCAACAGAGCCGTCCACTTTCCTGTCTCTCTTTCCTTTGTCGAGAAAACGTCCGTTGTATTGCCACTTCTGAGGTGCTCCCATTCGCCTGCAGCCCACTTTGCACAGCACAAACAATTGGCCTCTGCTCCCAAACCAAAAGAGGTAGGACTGAAAGATGCTGCTGGATCTCTTCAGTGCACAGCAAGCTATGCAACAGAGCCGTCCACTTTCCTGTCTCTCTTTCCTTTGTCGAGAAAACGTCCGTTGTATTGCCACTTCGAGGTGCTCCCATTCGCCTGCAGCCCAGTTTGCACAGCACAAACAATTGGCCTCTGCTCCCAAACCAAAAGAGGTAGGACTGAAAGATGCTGCTGGATCTCTTCAGTGCACAGCAAGCTATGCAACAGAGCCGTCCACTTTCCTGTCTCTCTTTCCTTTGTCGAGAAAACGTCCGTTGTATTGCCACTTCTGAGGTGCTCCCATTCGCCTGCAGCCCACTTTGCACAGCACAAACAATTGGCCTCTGCTCCCAAACCAAAAGAGGTAGGACTGAAAGATGCTGCTGGATCTCTTCAGTGCACAGCAAGCTATGCAACAGAGCCGTCCACTTTCCTGTCTCTCTTTCCTTTGTCGAGAAAACGTCCGTTGTATTGCCACTTCTGAGGTGCTCCCATTCGCCTGCAGCCCACTTTGCACAGCACAAACAATTGGCCTCTGCTCCCAAACCAAAAGAGGTAGGACTGAAAGATGCTGCTGGATCTCTTCAGTGCACAGCAAGCTATGCAACAGAGCCGTCCACTTTCCTGTCTCTCTTTCCTTTGTCGAGAAAACGTCCGTTGTATTGCCACTTCTGAGGTGCTCCCATTCGCCTGCAGCCCAGTTTGCACAGCACAAACAATTGGCCTCTGCTCCCAAACCAAAAGAGGTAGGACTGAAAGATGCTGCTGGATCTCTTCAGTGCACAGCAAGCTATGCAACAGAGCCGTCCACTTTCCTGTCTCTCTTTCCTTTGTCGAGAAAACGTCCGTTGTATTGCCACTTCTGAGGTGCTCCCATTCGCCTGCAGCCCACTTTGCACAGCACAAACAATTGGCCTCTGCTCCCAAACCAAAAGAGGTAGGACTGAAAGATGCTGCTGGATCTCTTCAGTGCACAGCAAGCTATGCAACAGAGCCGTCCACTTTCCTGTCTCTCTTTCCTTTGTCGAGAAAACGTCCGTTGTATTGCCACTTCTGAGGTGCTCCCATTCGCCTGCAGCCCACTTTGCACAGCACAAACAATTGGCCTCTGCTCCCAAACCAAAAGAGGTAGGACTGAAAGATGCTGCTGGATCTCTTCAGTGCACAGCAAGCTATGCAACAGAGCCGTCCACTTTCCTGTCTCTCTTTCCTTTGTCGAGAAAACGTCCGTTGTATTGCCACTTCCGAGGTGCTCCCATTCGCCTGCAGCCCAGTTTGCACAGCACAAACAATTGGCCTCTGCTCCCAAACCAAAAGAGGTAGGACTGAAAGATGCTGCTGGATCTCTTCAGTGCACAGCAAGCTATGCAACAGAGCCGTCCACTTTCCTGTCTCTCTTTCCTTTGTCGAGAAAACGTCCGTTGTATTGCCACTTCTGAGGTGCTCCCATTCGCCTGCAGCCCACTTTGCACAGCACAAACAATTGGCCTCTGCTCCCAAACCAAAAGAGGTAGGACTGAAAGATGCTGCTGGATCTCTTCAGTGCACAGCAAGCTATGCAACAGAGCCGTCCACTTTCCTGTCTCTCTTTCCTTTGTCGAGAAAACGTCCGTTGTATTGCCACTTCTGAGGTGCTCCATTCGCCTGCAGCCCAGTTTGCACAGCACAAACAATTGGCCTCTGCTCCCAAACCAAAGAGGTAGGACTGAAAGATGCTGCTGGATCTCTTCAGTGCACAGCAAGCTATGCAACAGAGCCGTCCACTTTCCTGTCTCTCTTTCCTTTGTCGAGAAAACGTCCGTTGTATTGCCACTTCTGAGGTGCTCCCATTCGCCTGCAGCCCAGTTTGCACAGCACAAACAATTGGCCTCTGCTCCCAAACCAAAAGAGGTAGGACTGAAAGATGCTGCTGGATCTCTTCAGTGCACAGCAAGCTATGCAACAGAGCCGTCCACTTTCCTGTCTCTCTTTCCTTTGTCGAGAAAACGTCCGTTGTATTGCCACTTCTGAGGTGCTCCCATTCGCCTGCAGCCCAGTTTGCACAGCACAAACAATTGGCCTCTGCTCCCAAACCAAAAGAGGTAGGACTGAAAGATGCTGCTGGATCTCTTCAGTGCACAGCAAGCTATGCAACAGAGCCGTCCACTTTCCTGTCTCTCTTTCCTTTGTCGAGAAAACGTCCGTTGTATTGCCACTTCTGAGGTGCTCCCATTCGCCTGCAGCCCACTTTGCACAGCACAAACAATTGGCCTCTGCTCCCAAACCAAAAGAGGTAGGACTGAAAGATGCTGCTGGATCTCTTCAGTGCACAGCAAGCTATGCAACAGAGCCGTCCACTTTCCTGTCTCTCTTTCCTTTGTCGAGAAAACGTCCGTTGTATTGCCACTTCTGAGGTGCTCCCATTCGCCTGCAGCCCAGTTTGCACAGCACAAACAATTGGCCTCTGCTCCCAAACCAAAAGAGGTAGGACTGAAAGATGCTGCTGGATCTCTTCAGTGCACAGCAAGCTATGCAACAGAGCCGTCCACTTTCCTGTCTCTCTTTCCTTTGTCGAGAAAACGTCCGTTGTATTGCCACTTCTGAGGTGCTCCCATTCGCCTGCAGCCCACTTTGCACAGCACAAACAATTGGCCTCTGCTCCCAAACCAAAAGAGGTAGGACTGAAAGATGCTGCTGGATCTCTTCAGTGCACAGCAAGCTATGCAACAGAGCCGTCCACTTTCCTGTCTCTCTTTCCTTTGTCGAGAAAACGTCCGTTGTATTGCCACTTCTGAGGTGCTCCCATTCGCCTGCAGCCCAGTTTGCACAGCACAAACAATTGGCCTCTGCTCCCAAACCAAAAGAGGTAGGACTGAAAGATGCTGCTGGATCTCTTCAGTGCACAGCAAGCTATGCAACAGAGCCGTCCACTTTCCTGTCTCTCTTTCCTTTGTCGAGAAAATCCGTTGTATTGCCACTTCTGAGGTGCTCCCATTCGCCTGCAGCCCCACTTTGCACAGCACAAACAATTGGCCTCTGCTCCCAAACCAAAAGAGGTAGGACTGAAAGATGCTGCTGGATCTCTTCAGTGCACAGCAAGCTATGCAACAGAGCCGTCCACTTTCCTGTCTCTCTTTCCTTTGTCGAGAAAACGTCCGTTGTATTGCCACTTCTGAGGTGCTCCCATTCGCCTGCAGCCCACTTTGCACAGCACAAACAATTGGCCTCTGCTCCCAAACCAAAAGAGGTAGGACTGAAAGATGCTGCTGGATCTCTTCAGTGCACAGCAAGCTATGCAACAGAGCCGTCCACTTTCCTGTCTCTCTTTCCTTTGTCGAGAAAACGGTCCGTTGTATTGCCACTTCTGAGGTGCTCCCATTCGCCTGCAGCCCACTTTGCACAGCACAAACAATTGGCCTCTGCTCCCAAACCAAAAGAGGTAGGACTGAAAGATGCTGCTGGATCTCTTCAGTGCACAGCAAGCTATGCAACAGAGCCGTCCACTTTCCTGTCTCTCTTTCCTTTGTCGAGAAAACGTCCGTTGTATTGCCACTTCTGAGGTGCTCCCATTCGCCTGCAGCCCACTTTGCACAGCACAAACAATTGGCCTCTGCTCCCAAACCAAAAGAGGTAGGACTGAAAGATGCTGCTGGATCTCTTCAGTGCACAGCAAGCTATGCAACAGAGCCGTCCACTTTCCTGTCTCTCTTTCCTTTGTCGAGAAAACGTCCGTTGTATTGCCACTTCTGAGGTGCTCCCATTCGCCTGCAGCCCACTTTGCACAGCACAAACAATTGGCCTCTGCTCCCAAACCAAAAGAGGTAGGACTGAAAGATGCTGCTGGATCTCTTCAGTGCACAGCAAGCTATGCAACAGAGCCGTCCACTTTCCTGTCTCTCTTTCCTTTGTCGAGAAAACGTCCGTTGTATTGCCACTTCTGAGGTGCTCCCATTCGCCTGCAGCCCACTTTGCACAGCACAAACAATTGGCCTCTGCTCCCAAACCAAAAGAGGTAGGACTGAAAGATGCTGCTGGATCTCTTCAGTGCACAGCAAGCTATGCAACAGAGCCGTCCACTTTCCTGCCTCTCTTTCCTTTGTCGAGAAAACGTCCGTTGTATTGCCACTTCTGAGGTGCTCCCATTCGCCTGCAGCCCACTTTGCACAGCACAAGCAATTGGCCTCTGCTCCCAAACCAAAAGAGGTAGGACTGAAAGATGCTGCTGGATCTCTTCAGTGCACAGCAAGCTATGCAACAGAGCCGTCCACTTTCCTGTCTCTCTTTCCTTTGTCGAGAAAACGTCCGTTGTATTGCCACTTCTGAGGTGCTCCCATTCGCCTGCAGCCCACTTTGCACAGCACAAACAATTGGCCTCTGCTCCCAAACCAAAAGAGGTAGGACTGAAAGATGCTGCTGGATCTCTTCAGTGCACAGCAAGCTATGCAACAGAGCCGTCCACTTTCCTGTCTCTCTTTCCTTTGTCGAGAAAACGTCCGTTGTATTGCCACTTCTGAGGTGCTCCCATTCGCCTGCAGCCCACTTTGCACAGCACAAACAATTGGCCTCTGCTCCCAAACCAAAAGAGGTAGGACTGAAAGATGCTGCTGGATCTCTTCAGTGCACAGCAAGCTATGCAACAGAGCCGTCCACTTTCCTGTCTCTCTTTCCTTTGTCGAGAAAACGTCCGTTGTATTGCCACTTCTGAGGTGCTCCCATTCGCCTGCAGCCCACTTTGCACAGCACAAACAATTGGCCTCTGCTCCCAAACCAAAAGAGGTAGGACTGAAAGATGCTGCTGGATCTCTTCAGTGCACAGCAAGCTATGCAACAGAGCCGTCCACTTTCCTGCCTCTCTTTCCTTTGTCGAGAAAACGTCCGTTGTATTGCCATTTCTGAAGTGCTCCCATTCGCCTGCAGCCCACTTTGCACAGCACAAACAATTGGCCTCTGCTCCCAAACCAAAAGAGGTAGGACTGAAAGATGCTGCTGGATCTCTTCAGTGCACAGCAAGCTATGCAACAGAGCCGTCCACTTTCCTGTCTCTCTTTCCTTTGTTGAGAAAACGTCCGTTGTATTGCCACTTCTGAGGTGCTCCCGTTCGCCTGCAGCCCACTTTGCACAGCACAAACAATTGGCCTCTGCTCCCAAACCAAAAGAGGTAGGACTGAAAGATGCTGCTGGATCTCTTCAGTGCACAGCAAGCTATGCAACAGAGCCGTCCACTTTCCTGTCTCTCTTTCCTTTGTCGAGAAAACGTCCGTTGTATTGCCACTTCTGAGGTGCTCCCATTCGCCTGCAGCCCACTTTGCACAGCACGAACAATTGGCCTCTGCTCCCAAACCAAAAGAGGTAGGACTGAAAGATGCTGCTGGATCTCTTCAGTGCACAGCAAGCTATGCAACAGAGCCGTCCACTTTCCTGTCTCTCTTTCCTTTGTCGAGAAAACGTCCGTTGTATTGCCACTTCTGAGGTGCTCCCATTCGCCTGCAGCCCAGTTTGCACAGCACAAACAATTGGCCTCTGCTCCCAAACCAAAAGAGGTAGGACTGAAAGATGCTGCTGGATCTCTTCAGTGCACAGCAAGCTATGCAACAGAGCCGTCCACTTTCCTGCCTCTCTTTCCTTTGTCGAGAAAACGTCCGTTGTATTGCCATTTCTGAGGTGCTCCCATTCGCCTGCAGCCCACTTTGCACAGCACAAACAATTGGCCTCTGCTCCCAAACCAAAAGAGGTAGGACTGAAAGATGCTGCTGGATCTCTTCAGTGCACAGCAAGCTATGCAACAGAGCCGTCCACTTTCCTGTCTCTCTTTCCTTTGTCGAGAAAACGTCCGTTGTATTGCCACTTCTGAGGTGCTCCCATTCGCCTGCAGCCCACTTTGCACAGCACAAACAATTGGCCTCTGCTCCCAAACCAAAAGAGGTAGGACTGAAAGATGCTGCTGGATCTCTTCAGTGCACAGCAAGCTATGCAACAGAGCCGTCCACTTTCCTGTCTCTCTTTCCTTTGTCGAGAAAACGTCCGTTGTATTGCCACTTCTGAGGTGCTCCCATTCGCCTGCAGCCCACTTTGCACAGCACAAACAATTGGCCTCTGCTCCCAAACCAAAAGAGGTAGGACTGAAAGATGCTGCTGGATCTCTTCAGTGCACAGCAAGCTATGCAACAGAGCCGTCCACTTTCCTGCCTCTCTTTCCTTTGTCGAGAAAACGTCCGTTGTATTGCCATTTCTGAAGTGCTCCCATTCGCCTGCAGCCCACTTTGCACAGCACAAACAATTGGCCTCTGCTCCCAAACCAAAAGAGGTAGGACTGAAAGATGCTGCTGGATCTCTTCAGTGCACAGCAAGCTATGCAACAGAGCCGTCCACTTTCCTGTCTCTCTTTCCTTTGTTGAGAAAACGTCCGTTGTATTGCCACTTCTGAGGTGCTCCCGTTCGCCTGCAGCCCACTTTGCACAGCACAAACAATTGGCCTCTGCTCCCAAACCAAAAGAGGTAGGACTGAAAGATGCTGCTGGATCTCTTCAGTGCACAGCAAGCTATGCAACAGAGCCGTCCACTTTCCTGTCTCTCTTTCCTTTGTCGAGAAAACGTCCGTTGTATTGCCACTTCTGAGGTGCTCCCATTCGCCTGCAGCCCACTTTGCACAGCACAAACAATTGGCCTCTGCTCCCAAACCAAAAGAGGTAGGACTGAAAGATGCTGCTGGATCTCTTCAGTGCACAGCAAGCTATGCAACAGAGCCGTCCACTTTCCTGTCTCTCTTTCCTTTGTCGAGAAAACGTCCGTTGTATTGCCACTTCGAGGTGCTCCCATTCGCCTGCAGCCCAGTTTGCACAGCACAAACAATTGGCCTCTGCTCCCAAACCAAAAGAGGTAGGACTGAAAGATGCTGCTGGATCTCTTCAGTGCACAGCAAGCTATGCAACAGAGCCGTCCACTTTCCTGTCTCTCTTTCCTTTGTCGAGAAAACGTCCGTTGTATTGCCACTTCTGAGGTGCTCCCGTTCGCCTGCAGCCCAGTTTGCACAGCACAAACAATTGGCCTCTGCTCCCAAACCAAAAGAGGTAGGACTGAAAGATGCTGCTGGATCTCTTCAGTGCACAGCAAGCTATGCAACAGAGCCGTCCACTTTCCTGTCTCTCTTTCCTTTGTCGAGAAAACGTCCGTTGTATTGCCACTTCTGAGGTGCTCCCATTCGCCTGCAGCCCACTTTGCACAGCACAAACAATTGGCCTCTGCTCCCAAACCAAAAGAGGTAGGACTGAAAGATGCTGCTGGATCTCTTCAGTGCACAGCAAGCTATGCAACAGAGCCGTCCACTTTCCTGTCTCTCTTTCCTTTGTCGAGAAAACGTCCGTTGTATTGCCACTTCTGAGGTGCTCCCATTCGCCTGCAGCCCACTTTGCACAGCACAAACAATTGGCCTCTGCTCCCAAACCAAAAGAGGTAGGACTGAAAGATGCTGCTGGATCTCTTCAGTGCACAGCAAGCTATGTAACAGAGCCGTCCACTTTCCTGTCTCTCTTTCCTTTGTCGAGAAAACGTCCGTTGTATTGCCACTTCTGAGGTGCTCCCATTCGCCTGCAGCCCACTTTGCACAGCACAAACAATTGGCCTCTGCTCCCAAACCAAAAGAGGTAGGACTGAAAGATGCTGCTGGATCTCTTGAGTGCACAGCAAGCTATGCAACAGAGCCGTCCACTTTCCTGTCTCTCTTTCCTTTGTCGAGAAAACGTCCGTTGTATTGCCACTTCTGAGGTGCTCCCATTCGCCTGCAGCCCAGTTTGCACAGCACAAACAATTGGCCTCTGCTCCCAAACCAAAAGAGGTAGGACTGAAAGATGCTGCTGGATCTCTTCAGTGCACAGCAAGCTATGCAACAGAGCCGTCCACTTTCCTGTCTCTCTTTCCTTTGTCGAGAAAACGTCCGTTGTATTGCCACTTCTGAGGTGCTCCCATTCGCCTGCAGCCCACTTTGCACAGCACAAACAATTGGCCTCTGCTCCCAAACCAAAAGAGGTAGGACTGAAAGATGCTGCTGGATCTCTTCAGTGCACAGCAAGCTATGCAACAGAGCCGTCCACTTTCCTGTCTCTCTTTCCTTTGTCGAGAAAACGTCCGTTGTATTGCCACTTCTGAGGTGCTCCCATTCGCCTGCAGCCCACTTTGCACAGCACAAACAATTGGCCTCTGCTCCCAAACCAAAAGAGGTAGGACTGAAAGATGCTGCTGGATCTCTTGAGTGCACAGCAAGCTATGCAACAGAGCCGTCCACTTTCCTGTCTCTCTTTCCTTTGTCGAGAAAACGTCCGTTGTATTGCCACTTCTGAGGTGCTCCCATTCGCCTGCAGCCCACTTTGCACAGCACAAACAATTGGCCTCTGCTCCCAAACCAAAAGAGGTAGGACTGAAAGATGCTGCTGGATCTCTTCAGTGCACAGCAAGCTATGCAACAGAGCCGTCCACTTTCCTGTCTCTCTTTCCTTTGTCGAGAAAACGTCCGTTGTATTGCCACTTCTGAGGTGCTCCCATTCGCCTGCAGCCCACTTTGCACAGCACAAACAATTGGCCTCTGCTCCCAAACCAAAAGAGGTAGGACTGAAAGATGCTGCTGGATCTCTTCAGTGCACAGCAAGCTATGCAACAGAGCCGTCCACTTTCCTGTCTCTCTTTCCTTTGTCGAGAAAACGTCCGTTGTATTGCCACTTCTGAGGTGCTCCCATTCGCCTGCAGCCCACTTTGCACAGCACAAACAATTGGCCTCTGCTCCCAAACCAAAAGAGGTAGGACTGAAAGATGCTGCTGGATCTCTTCAGTGCACAGCAAGCTATGCAACAGAGCCGTCCACTTTCCTGTCTCTCTTTCCTTTGTCGAGAAAACGTCCGTTGTATTGCCACTTCTGAGGTGCTCCCATTCGCCTGCAGCCCACTTTGCACAGCACAAACAATTGGCCTCTGCTCCCAAACCAAAAGAGGTAGGACTGAAAGATGCTGCTGGATCTCTTCAGTGCACAGCAAGCTATGCAACAGAGCCGTCCACTTTCCTGTCTCTCTTTCCTTTGTCGAGAAAACGTCCGTTGTATTGCCACTTCTGAGGTGCTCCCATTCGCCTGCAGCCCACTTTGCACAGCACAAACAATTGGCCTCTGCTCCCAAACCAAAAGAGGTAGGACTGAAAGATGCTGCTGGATCTCTTCAGTGCACAGCAAGCTATGCAACAGAGCCGTCCACTTTCCTGTCTCTCTTTCCTTTGTCGAGAAAACGTCCGTTGTATTGCCACTTCTGAGGTGCTCCCATTCGCCTGCAGCCCACTTTGCACAGCACAAACAATTGGCCTCTGCTCCCAAACCAAAAGAGGTAGGACTGAAAGATGCTGCTGGATCTCTTCAGTGCACAGCAAGCTATGCAACAGAGCCGTCCACTTTCCTGTCTCTCTTTCCTTTGTCGAGAAAACGTCCGTTGTATTGCCACTTCTGAGGTGCTCCCATTCGCCTGCAGCCCACTTTGCACAGCACAAACAATTGGCCTCTGCTCCCAAACCAAAAGAGGTAGGACTGAAAGATGCTGCTGGATCTCTTCAGTGCACAGCAAGCTATGCAACAGAGCCGTCCACTTTCCTGTCTCTCTTTCCTTTGTCGAGAAAACGTCCGTTGTATTGCCACTTCTGAGGTGCTCCCATTCGCCTGCAGCCCACTTTGCACAGCACAAACAATTGGCCTCTGCTCCCAAACCAAAAGAGGTAGGACTGAAAGATGCTGCTGGATCTCTTCAGTGCACAGCAAGCTATGCAACAGAGCCGTCCACTTTCCTGTCTCTCTTTCCTTTGTCGAGAAAACGTCCGTTGTATTGCCACTTCTGAGGTGCTCCCATTCGCCTGCAGCCCACTTTGCACAGCACAAACAATTGGCCTCTGCTCCCAAACCAAAAGAGGTAGGACTGAAAGATGCTGCTGGATCTCTTCAGTGCACAGCAAGCTATGCAACAGAGCCGTCCACTTTCCTGTCTCTCTTTCCTTTGTCGAGAAAACGTCCGTTGTATTGCCACTTCTGAGGTGCTCCCATTCGCCTGCAGCCCACTTTGCACAGCACAAACAATTGGCCTCTGCTCCCAAACCAAAAGAGGTAGGACTGAAAGATGCTGCTGGATCTCTTCAGTGCACAGCAAGCTATGCAACAGAGCCGTCCACTTTCCTGTCTCTCTTTCCTTTGTCGAGAAAACGTCCGTTGTATTGCCACTTCTGAGGTGCTCCCATTCGCCTGCAGCCCACTTTGCACAGCACAAACAATTGGCCTCTGCTCCCAAACCAAAAGAGGTAGGACTGAAAGATGCTGCTGGATCTCTTCAGTGCACAGCAAGCTATGCAACAGAGCCGTCCACTTTCCTGTCTCTCTTTCCTTTGTCGAGAAAACGTCCGTTGTATTGCCATTTCTGAGGTGCTCCCATTCGCCTGCAGCCCACTTTGCACAGCACAATTGGCGTCTGCTCCCAAACCAAAAGAGGTAGGACTGAAAGATGCTGCTGGATCTCTTCAGTGCACAGCAAGCTATGCAACAGAGCCATCCACTTTCCTGTCTCTCTTTCCTTTGTTGAGAAAACGTCCGTTGTATTGCCACTTCTGAGGTGCTCCCATTCGCCTGCAGCCCAGTTTGCACAGCACAAACAATTGGCCTCTGCTCCCAAACCAAAAGAGGTAGGACTGAAAGATGCTGCTGGATCTCTTCAGTGCACAGCAAGCTATGCAACAGAGCCGTCCACTTTCCTGTCTCTCTTTCCTTTGTCGAGAAAACGTCCGTTGTATTGCCACTTCTGAGGTGCTCCCATTCGCCTGCAGCCCACTTTGCACAGCACAAACAATTGGCCTCTGCTCCCAAACCAAAAGAGGTAGGACTGAAAGATGCTGCTGGATCTCTTCAGTGCACAGCAAGCTATGCAACAGAGCCGTCCACTTTCCTGTCTCTCTTTCCTTTGTCGAGAAAACGTCCGTTGTATTGCCACTTCTGAGGTGCTCCCATTCGCCTGCAGCCCACTTTGCACAGCACAAACAATTGGCCTCTGCTCCCAAACCAAAAGAGGTAGGACTGAAAGATGCTGCTGGATCTCTTCAGTGCACAGCAAGCTATGCAACAGAGCCGTCCACTTTCCTGTCTCTCTTTCCTTTGTCGAGAAAACGTCCGTTGTATTGCCACTTCTGAGGTGCTCCCATTCGCCTGCAGCCCACTTTGCACAGCACAAACAATTGGCCTCTGCTCCCAAACCAAAAGAGGTAGGACTGAAAGATGCTGCTGGATCTCTTCAGTGCACAGCAAGCTATGCAACAGAGCCGTCCACTTTCCTGTCTCTCTTTCCTTTGTCGAGAAAACGTCCGTTGTATTGCCACTTCTGAGGTGCTCCCATTCGCCTGCAGCCCACTTTGCACAGCACAAACAATTGGCCTCTGCTCCCAAACCAAAAGAGGTAGGACTGAAAGATGCTGCTGGATCTCTTCAGTGCACAGCAAGCTATGCAACAGAGCCGTCCACTTTCCTGTCTCTCTTTCCTTTGTCGAGAAAACGTCCGTTGTATTGCCACTTCCGAGGTGCTCCCATTCGCCTGCAGCCCAGTTTGCACAGCACAAACAATTGGCCTCTGCTCCCAAACCAAAAGAGGTAGGACTGAAAGATGCTGCTGGATCTCTTCAGTGCACAGCAAGCTATGCAACAGAGCCGTCCACTTTCCTGTCTCTCTTTCCTTTGTCGAGAAAACGTCCGTTGTATTGCCACTTCTGAGGTGCTCCCGTTCGCCTGCAGCCCAGTTTGCACAGCACAAACAATTGGCCTCTGCTCCCAAACCAAAAGAGGTAGGACTGAAAGATGCTGCTGGATCTCTTCAGTGCACAGCAAGCTATGCAACAGAGCCGTCCACTTTCCTGTCTCTCTTTCCTTTGTCGAGAAAACGTCCGTTGTATTGCCACTTCTGAGGTGCTCCCATTCGCCTGCAGCCCAGTTTGCACAGCACAAACAATTGGCCTCTGCTCCCAAACCAAAAGAGGTAGGACTGAAAGATGCTGCTGGATCTCTTCAGTGCACAGCAAGCTATGCAACAGAGCCGTCCACTTTCCTGTCTCTCTTTCCTTTGTCGAGAAAACGTCCGTTGTATTGCCACTTCTGAGGTGCTCCCATTCGCCTGCAGCCCACTTTGCACAGCACAAACAATTGGCCTCTGCTCCCAAACCAAAAGAGGTAGGACTGAAAGATGCTGCTGGATCTCTTCAGTGCACAGCAAGCTATGCAACAGAGCCGTCCACTTTCCTGTCTCTCTTTCCTTTGTCGAGAAAACGTCCGTTGTATTGCCACTTCTGAGGTGCTCCCATTCGCCTGCAGCCCACTTTGCACAGCACAAACAATTGGCCTCTGCTCCCAAACCAAAAGAGGTAGGACTGAAAGATGCTGCTGGATCTCTTCAGTGCACAGCAAGCTATGCAACAGAGCCGTCCACTTTCCTGTCTCTCTTTCCTTTGTCGAGAAAACGTCCGTTGTATTGCCACTTCTGAGGTGCTCCCATTCGCCTGCAGCCCACTTTGCACAGCACAAACAATTGGCCTCTGCTCCCAAACCAAAAGAGGTAGGACTGAAAGATGCTGCTGGATCTCTTCAGTGCACAGCAAGCTATGCAACAGAGCCGTCCACTTTCCTGTCTCTCTTTCCTTTGTCGAGAAAACGTCCGTTGTATTGCCACTTCCGAGGTGCTCCCATTCGCCTGCAGCCCAGTTTGCACAGCACAAACAATTGGCCTCTGCTCCCAAACCAAAAGAGGTAGGACTGAAAGATGCTGCTGGATCTCTTTAGTGCACAGCAAGCTATGCAACAGAGCCGTCCACTTTCCTGTCTCTCTTTCCTTTGTCGAGAAAACGTCCGTTGTATTGCCACTTCCGAGGTGCTCCCGTTCGCCTGCAGCCCAGTTTGCACAGCACAAACAATTGGCCTCTGCTCCCAAACCAAAAGAGGTAGGACTGAAAGATGCTGCTGGATCTCTTCAGTGCACAGCAAGCTATGCAACAGAGCCGTCCACTTTCCTGTCTCTCTTTCCTTTGTCGAGAAAACGTCCGTTGTATTGCCACTTCTGAGGTGCTCCCATTCGCCTGCAGCCCAGTTTGCACAGCACAAACAATTGGCCTCTGCTCCCAAACCAAAAGAGGTAGGACTGAAAGATGCTGCTGGATCTCTTCAGTGCACAGCAAGCTATGCAACAGAGCCGTCCACTTTCCTGTCTCTCTTTCCTTTGTCGAGAAAACGTCCGTTGTATTGCCACTTCTGAGGTGCTCCCATTCGCCTGCAGCCAGTTTGCACAGCACAAACAATTGGCCTCTGCTCCCAAACCAAAAGAGGTAGGACTGAAAGATGCTGCTGGATCTCTTGAGTGCACAGCAAGCTATGCAACAGAGCCGTCCACTTTCCTGTCTCTCTTTCCTTTGTCGAGAAAACGTCCGTTGTATTGCCACTTCTGAGGTGCTCCCATTCGCCTGCAGCCCACTTTTGCACAGCACAAACAATTGGCCTCTGCTCCCAAACCAAAAGAGGTAGGACTGAAAGATGCTGCTGGATCTCTTCGAGTGCACAGCAAGCTATGCAACAGAGCCGTCCACTTTCCTGTCTCTCTTTCCTTTGTCGAGAAAACGTCCGTTGTATTGCCACTTCTGAGGTGCTCCCGTTCGCCTGCAGCCCAGTTTGCACAGCACAAACAATTGGCCTCTGCTCCCAAACCAAAAGAGGTAGGACTGAAAGATGCTGCTGGATCTCTTCAGTGCACAGCAAGCTATGCAACAGAGCCGTCCACTTTCCTGTCTCTCTTTCCTTTGTCGAGAAAACGTCCGTTGTATTGCCACTTCTGAGGTGCTCCCGTTCGCCTGCAGCCCAGTTTGCACAGCACAAACAATTGGCCTCTGCTCCCAAACCAAAAGAGGTAGGACTGAAAGATGCTGCTGGATCTCTTCAGTGCACAGCAAGCTATGCAACAGAGCCGTCCACTTTCCTGTCTCTCTTTCCTTTGTCGAGAAAACGTCCGTTGTATTGCCACTTCTGAGGTGCTCCCGTTCGCCTGCAGCCCAGTTTGCACAGCACAAACAATTGGCCTCTGCTCCCAAACCAAAAGAGGTAGGACTGAAAGATGCTGCTGGATCTCTTCAGTGCACAGCAAGCTATGCAACAGAGCCGTCCACTTTCCTGTCTCTCTTTCCTTTGTCGAGAAAACGTCCGTTGTATTGCCACTTCCGAGGTGCCCCCATTCGCCTGCAGCCCAGTTTGCACAGCACAAACAATTGGCCTCTGCTCCCAAACCAAAAGAGGTAGGACTGAAAGATGCTGCTGGATCTCTTCAGTGCACAGCAAGCTATGCAACAGAGCCGTCCACTTTCCTGTCTCTCTTTCCTTTGTCGAGAAAACGTCCGTTGTATTGCCACTTCCGAGGTGCTCCCGTTCGCCTGCAGCCCAGTTTGCACAGCACAAACAATTGGCCTCTGCTCCCAAACCAAAAGAGGTAGGACTGAAAGATGCTGCTGGATCTCTTCAGTGCACAGCAAGCTATGCAACAGAGCCGTCCACTTTCCTGTCTCTCTTTCCTTTGTCGAGAAAACGTCCGTTGTATTGCCACTTCTGAGGTGCTCCCATTCGCCTGCAGCCCACTTTGCACAGCACAAACAATTGGCCTCTGCTCCCAAACCAAAAGAGGTAGGACTGAAAGATGCTGCTGGATCTCTTCAGTGCACAGCAAGCTATGCAACAGAGCCGTCCACTTTCCTGTCTCTCTTTCCTTTGTCGAGAAAACGTCCGTTGTATTGCCACTTCTGAGGTGCTCCCATTCGCCTGCAGCCCACTTTGCACAGCACAAACAATTGGCCTCTGCTCCCAAACCAAAAGAGGTAGGACTGAAAGATGCTGCCTGGATCTCTTCAGTGCACAGCAAGCTATGCAACAGAGCCGTCCACTTTCCTGTCTCTCTTTCCTTTGTCGAGAAAACGTCCGTTGTATTGTCATTTCTGAGGTGCTCCCATTCGCCTGCAGCCCACTTTGCACAGCACAAACAATTGGCCTCTGCTCCCAAACCAAAAGAGGTAGGACTGAAAGATGCTGCTGGATCTCTTCAGTGCACAGCAAGCTATGCAACAGAGCCGTCCACTTTCCTGTCTCTCTTTCCTTTGTCGAGAAAACGTCCGTTGTATTGCCACTTCTGAGGTGCTCCCGTTCGCCTGCAGCCCAGTTTGCACAGCACAAACAATTGGCCTCTGCTCCCAAACCAAAAGAGGTAGGACTGAAAGATGCTGCTGGATCTCTTCAGTGCACAGCAAGCTATGCAACAGAGCCGTCCACTTTCCTGTCTCTCTTTCCTTTGTCGAGAAAACGTCCGTTGTATTGCCACTTCTGAGGTGCTCCCATTCGCCTGCAGCCCACTTTGCACAGCACAAACAATTGGCCTCTGCTCCCAAACCAAAAGAGGTAGGACTGAAAGATGCTGCTGGATCTCTTGAGTGCACAGCAAGCTATGCAACAGAGCCGTCCACTTTCCTGTCTCTCTTTCCTTTGTCGAGAAAACGTCCGTTGTATTGCCACTTCCGAGGTGCTCCCGTTCGCCTGCAGCCCAGTTTGCACAGCACAAACAATTGGCCTCTGCTCCCAAACCAAAAGAGGTAGGACTGAAAGATGCTGCTGGATCTCTTCAGTGCACAGCAAGCTATGCAACAGAGCCGTCCACTTTCCTGTCTCTCTTTCCTTTGTCGAGAAAACGTCCGTTGTATTGCCACTTCTGAGGTGCTCCCATTCGCCTGCAGCCCACTTTGCACAGCACAAAACAATTGGCCTCTGCTCCCAAACCAAAAGAGGTAGGACTGAAAGATGCTGCTGGATCTCTTCAGTGCACAGCAAGCTATGCAACAGAGCCGTCCACTTTCCTGTCTCTCTTTCCTTTGTCGAGAAAACGTCCGTTGTATTGCCACTTCTGAGGTGCTCCCATTCGCCTGCAGCCCACTTTGCACAGCACAAACAATTGGCCTCTGCTCCCAAACCAAAAGAGGTAGGACTGAAAGATGCTGCTGGATCTCTTCAGTGCACAGCAAGCTATGCAACAGAGCCGTCCACTTTCCTGTCTCTCTTTCCTTTGTCGAGAAAACGTCCGTTGTATTGCCATTTCTGAGGTGCTCCCATTCGCCTGCAGCCCACTTTGCACAGCACAAACAATTGGCCTCTGCTCCCAAACCAAAAGAGGTAGGACTGAAAGATGCTGCTGGATCTCTTCAGTGCACAGCAAGCTATGCAACAGAGCCGTCCACTTTCCTGTCTCTCTTTCCTTTGTCGAGAAAACGTCCGTTGTATTGCCACTTGAGGTGCTCCCGTTCGCCTGCAGCCCAGTTTGCACAGCACAAACAATTGGCCTCTGCTCCCAAACCAAAAGAGGTAGGACTGAAAGATGCTGCTGGATCTCTTCAGTGCACAGCAAGCTATGCAACAGAGCCGTCCACTTTCCTGTCTCTCTTTCCTTTGTCGAGAAAACGTCCGTTGTATTGCCACTTCTGAGGTGCTCCCATTCGCCTGCAGCCCACTTTGCACAGCACAAACAATTGGCCTCTGCTCCCAAACCAAAAGAGGTAGGACTGAAAGATGCTGCTGGATCTCTTCAGTGCACAGCAAGCTATGCAACAGAGCCGTCCACTTTCCTGTCTCTCTTTCCTTTGTCGAGAAAACGTCCGTTGTATTGCCACTTCTGAGGTGCTCCCATTCGCCTGCAGCCCACTTTGCACAGCACAAACAATTGGCCTCTGCTCCCAAACCAAAAGAGGTAGGACTGAAAGATGCTGCTGGATCTCTTCAGTGCACAGCAAGCTATGCAACAGAGCCGTCCACTTTCCTGTCTCTCTTTCCTTTGTCGAGAAAACGTCCGTTGTATTGCCACTTCTGAGGTGCTCCCGTTCGCCTGCAGCCCAGTTTGCACAGCACAAACAATTGGCCTCTGCTCCCAAACCAAAAGAGGTAGGACTGAAAGGTGCTGCTGGATCTCTTCAGTGCACAGCAAGCTATGCAACAGAGCCGTCCACTTTCCTGTCTCTCTTTCCTTTGTCGAGAAAACGTCCGTTGTATTGCCACTTCTGAGGTGCTCCCATTCGCCTGCAGCCCACTTTGCACAGCACAAACAATTGGCCTCTGCTCCCAAACCAAAAGAGGTAGGACTGAAAGATGCTGCTGGATCTCTTCAGTGCACAGCAAGCTATGTAACAGAGCCGTCCACTTTCCTGTCTCTCTTTCCTTTGTCGAGAAAACGTCCGTTGTATTGCCACTTCTGAGGTGCTCCCATTCGCCTGCAGCCCAGTTTGCACAGCACAAACAATTGGCCTCTGCTCCCAAACCAAAAGAGGTAGGACTGAAAGATGCTGCTGGATCTCTTCAGTGCACAGCAAGCTATGCAACAGAGCCGTCCACTTTCCTGTCTCTCTTTCCTTTGTCGAGATAACGTCCGTTGTATTGCCACTTCTGAGGTGCTCCCATTCGCCTGCAGCCCAGTTTGCACAGCACAAACAATTGGCCTCTGCTCCCAAACCAAAAGAGGTAGGACTGAAAGATGCTGCTGGATCTCTTCAGTGCACAGCAAGCTATGCAACAGAGCCGTCCACTTTCCTGTCTCTCTTTCCTTTGTCGAGAAAACGTCCGTTGTATTGCCACTCCACTTCTGAGGTGCTCCATTCGCCTGCAGCCCACTTTGCACAGCACAAACAATTGGCCTCTGCTCCCAAACAAAAGAGGTAGGACTGAAAGGTGCTGCTGGATCTCTTCAGTGCACAGCAAGCTATGCAACAGAGCCGTCCACTTCCTGTCTCTCTTTCCTTTGTCGAGAAAACGACCTGTTGTATTGCCACTTCTGAGGTGCTCCCATTCGCCTGCAGCCCACTTTGCACAGCACAAACATTGGCCTCTGCTCCCAAACCAAAAGAGGTAGGACTGAAAGATGCTGCTGGATCTCTTCAGTGCACAGCAAGCTATGCAACAGAGCCGTCCACTTTCCTGTCTCTCTTTCCTTTGTCGAGAAAACGTCCCGTTGTATTGCCACTTCTGAGGTGCTCCCATTCGCCTGCAGCCCACTTTGCACAGCACAAACCATTGGCCTCTGCTCCCAAACCAAAAGAGGTAGGACTGAAAGATGCTGCTGGATCTCTTCAGTGCACAGCAAGCTATGCAACAGAGCCGTCCACTTTCCTGTCTCTCTTTCCTTTGTCGAGAAAACGTCCGTTGTATTGCCACTTCTGAGGTGCTCCCATTCGCCTGCAGCCCACTTTGCACAGCACAAACAATTGGCCTCTGCTCCCAAACCAAAAGATGGTAGGACTGAAAGATGCTGCTGGATCTCTTCAGTGCACAGCAAGCTATGCAACAGAGCCGTCCACTTTCCTGTCTCTCTTTCCTTTGTCGAGAAAACGTCCGTTGTATTGCCACTTCTGAGGTGCTCCCATTCGCCTGCAGCCCACTTTGCACAGCACAAACAATTGGCCTCTGCTCCCAAACCAAAAGAGGTAGGACTGAAAGATGCTGCTGGATCTCTTCAGTGCACAGCAAGCTATGCAACAGAGCCGTCCACTTTCCTGTCTCTCTTTCCTTTGTCGAGAAAACGTCCGTTGTATTGCCACTTCTGAGGTGCTCCCATTCGCCTGCAGCCCACTTTGCACAGCACAAACAATTGGCCTCTGCTCCCAAACCAAAAGAGGTAGGACTGAAAGATGCTGCTGGATCTCTTCAGTGCACAGCAAGCTATGCAACAGAGCCGTCCACTTTCCTGTCTCCTCTTTCCTTTGTCGAGAAAACGTCCGTTGTATTGCCACTTCTGAGGTGCTCCATTCGCCTGCAGCCCACTTTGCACAGCACAAACAATTGGCCTCTGCTCCCAAACCAAAGAGGTAGGACTGAAAGTGCTGCTGGATCTCTTCAGTGCACAGCAAGCTATGCAACAGAGCCGTCCACTTTCCTGTCTCTCTTTCCTTTGTCGAGAAAACGTCCGTGGTATTGCCACTTCTGAGGTGCTCCCATTCGCCTGCAGCCCAGTTTGCACAGCACAAACAATTGGCCTCTGCTCCCAAACCAAAAGAGGTAGGACTGAAAGGTGCTGCTGGATCTCTTCAGTGCACAGCAAGCTATGCAACAGAGCCGTCCACTTTCCTGTCTCTCTTTCCTTTGTCGAGAAAACGTCCGTTGTATTGCCACTTCTGAGGTGCTCCCATTCGCCTGCAGACCACTTTGCACAGCACAAACAATTGGCCTCTGCTCCCAAACCAAAAGAGGTAGGACTGAAAGATGCTGCTGGATCTCTTCAGTGCACAGCAAGCTATGCAACAGAGCCGTCCACTTTCCTGTCTCTCTTTCCTTTGTCGAGAAAACGTCCGTTGTATTGCCACTTCTGAGGTGCTCCCATTCGCCTGCAGCCCACTTTGCACAGCACAAACAATTGGCCTCTGCTCCCAAACCAAAAGAGGTAGGACTGAAAGATGCTGCTGGATCTCTTCAGTGCACAGCAAGCTACGCAACAGAGCCGTCCACTTTCCTGTCTCTCTTTCCTTTGTCGAGAAAACGTCCGTTGTATTGCCACTTCTGAGGTGCTCCCATTCGCCTGCAGCCCACTTTGCACAGCACAAACCATTGGCCTCTGCTCCCAAACCAAAAGAGGTAGGACTGAAAGATGCTGCTGGATCTCTTCAGTGCACAGCAAGCTATGCAACAGAGCCGTCCACTTTCCTGTCTCTCTTTCCTTTGTGGAGAAAACGTCCGTTGTATTGCCACTTCTGAGGTGCTCCCATTCGCCTGCAGCCCACTTTGCACAGCACAAACAATTGGCCTCTGCTCCCAAACCAAAAGAGGTAGGACTGAAAGATGCTGCTGGATCTCTTCAGTGCACAGCAAGCTATGCAACAGAGCCGTCCACTTTCCTGTCTCTCTTTCCTTTGTGGAGAAAACGTCCGTTGTATTGCCACTTCTGAGGTGCTCCCATTCGCCTGCAGCCCACTTTGCACAGCACAAACAATTGGCCTCTGCTCCCAAACCAAAAGAGGTAGGACTGAAAGATGCTGCTGGATCTCTTCAGTGCACAGCAAGCTATGCAACAGAGCGTCCACTTTCCTGTCTCTCTTTCCTTTGTGGAGAAACGTCCGTTGTATTGCCACTTCTGAGGTGCTCCCATTCGCCTGCAGCCCACTTTGCACAGCACAAACAATTGGCCTCTGCTCCCAAACCAAAAGAGGTAGGACTGAAAGATGCTGCTGGATCTCTTCAGTGCACAGCAAGCTATGCAACAGAGCCGTCCACTTTCCTGTCTCTCTTTCCTTTGTGGAGAAAACGTCCGTTGTATTGCCACTTCTGAGGTGCTCCCATTCGCCTGCAGCCCACTTTGCACAGCACAAACAATTGGCCTCTGCTCCCAAACCAAAAGAGGTAGGACTGAAAGATGCTGCTGGATCTCTTCAGTGCACAGCAAGCTATGCAACAGAGCCGTCCACTTTCCTGTCTCTCTTTCCTTTGTGGAGAAAACGTCCGTTGTATTGCCACTTCTGAGGTGCTCCCATTCGCCTGCAGCCCACTTTGCACAGCACAAACAATTGGCCTCTGCTCCCAAACCAAAAAGAGGTAGGACTGAAAGATGCTGCTGGATCTCTTCAGTGCACAGCAAGCTATGCAACAGAGCCGTCCACTTTCCTGTCTCTCTTTCCTTTGTGGAGAAAACGTCCGTTGTATTGCCACTTCTGAGGTGCTCCCATTCGCCTGCAGCCCAGTTTGCACAGCACAAACAATTGGCCTCTGCTCCCAAACCAAAAGAGGTAGGACTGAAAGATGCTGCTGGATCTCTTCAGTGCACAGCAAGCTATGCAACAGAGCCGTCCACTTTCCTGTCTCTCTTTCCTTTGTCGAGAAAACGTCCGTTGTATTGCCACTTCTGAGGTGCTCCCATTCGCCTGCAGCCCACTTTGCACAGCACAAACAATTGGCCTCTGCTCCCAAACCAAAAGAGGTAGGACTGAAAGATGCTGCTGGATCTCTTCAGTGCACAGCAAGCTATGCAACAGAGCCGTCCACTTTCCTCTCTCTCTTTCCTTTGTGGAGAAAACGTCCGTTGTATTGCCACTTCTGAGGTGCTCCCATTCGCCTGCAGCCACTTTGCACAGCACAAACAATTGGCCTCTGCTCCCAAACCAAAAGAGGTAGGACTGAAAGGTGCTGCTGGATCTCTTCAGTGCACAGCAAGCTATGCAACAGAGCCGTCCACTTTCCTGTCTCTCTTTCCTTTGTCGAGAAAACGTCCGTTGTATTGCCACTTCTGAGGTGCTCCATTCGCCTGCAGCCCACTTTGCACAGCACAAACAATTGGCCTCTGCTCCCAAACCAAAAGAGGTAGGACTGAAAGGTGCTGCTGGATCTCTTCAGTGCACAGCAAGCTATGCAACAGAGCCGTCCACTTTCCTGTCTCTCTTTCCTTTGTCGAGAAAACGTCCGTTGTATTGCCACTTCTGAGGTGCTCCCATTCGCCTGCAGCCCACTTTGCACAGCACAAACAATTGGCCTCTGCTCCCAAACCAAAAGAGGTAGGACTGAAAGATGCTGCTGGATCTCTTCAGTGCACAGCAAGCTATGCAACAGAGCCGTCCACTTTCCTGTCTCTCTTTCCTTTGTGAGAAAACGTCCGTTGTATTGCCACTTCTGAGGTGCTCCCATTCGCCTGCAGCCCACTTTGCACAGCACAAACAATTGGCCTCTGCTCCCAACCAAAAGAGGTAGGACTGAAAGATGCTGCTGGATCTCTTCAGTGCACAGCAAGCTATGCATCAGAGCCGTCCACTTTCCTGTCTCTCTTTCCTTTGTCGAGAAAACGTCCGTTGTATTGCCACTTCTGAGGTGCTCCCATTCGCCTGCAGCCCACTTTGCACAGCACAAACAATTGGCCTCTGCTCCCAAACCAAAAGAGGTAGGACTGAAAGATGCTGCTGGATCTCTTCAGTGCACAGCAAGCTATGCAACAGAGCCGTCCACTTTCCTGTCTCTCTTTCCTTTGTCGAGAAAACGTCCGTTGTATTGCCACTTCTGAGGTGCTCCCATTCGCCTGCAGCCCACTTTGCACAGCACAAACAATTGGCCTCTGCTCCCAAACCAAAAGAGGTAGGACTGAAAGATGCTGCTGGATCTCTTCAGTGCACAGCAAGCTATGCAACAGAGCCGTCCACTTTCCTGTCTCTCTTTCCTTTGTCGAGAAAACGTCCGTTGTATTGCCACTTCTGAGGTGCTCCCATTCACCTGCAGCCCACTTTGCACAGCACAAACAATTGGCCTCTGCTCCCAAACCAAAAGAGGTAGGACTGAAAGGTGCTGCTGGATCTCTTCAGTGCACAGCAAGCTATGCAACAGAGCCGTCCACTTTCCTCTCTCTCTTTCCTTTGTGGAGAAAACGTCCGTTGTATTGCCACTTCTGAGGTGCTCCCATTCGCCTGCAGCCCACTTTGCACAGCACAAACAATTGACCTCTGCTCCCAAACCAAAAGAGGTAGGACTGAAAGATGCTGCTGGATCTCTTCAGTGCACAGCAAGCTATGCAACAGAGCTGTCCACTTTCCTGTCTCTCTTTCCTTTGTGGAGAAAACGTCCGTTGTATTGCCACTTCTGAGGTGCTCCCATTCGCCTGCAGCCCACTTTGCACAGCACAAACAATTGGCCTCTGCTCCCAAACCAAAAGAGGTAGGACTGAAAGATGCTGCTGGATCTCTTCAGTGCACAGCAAGCTATGCAACAGAGCCGTCCACTTTCCTGTCTCTCTTTCCTTTGTCGAGAAAACGTCCGTTGTATTGCCACTTCTGAGGTGCTCCCATTCGCCTGCAGCCCAGTTTGCACAGCACAAACAATTGGCCTCTGCTCCCAAACCAAAAGAGGTAGGACTGAAAGGTGCTGCTGGATCTCTTCAGTGCACAGCAAGCTATGCAACAGAGCCGTCCACTTTCCTGTCTCTCTTTCCTTTGTCGAGAAAACGTCCGTTGTATTGCCACTTCTGAGGTGCTCCCATTCGCCTGCAGCCCACTTTGCACAGCACAAACCATTGGCCTCTGCTCCCAAACCAAAAGAGGTAGGACTGAAAGATGCTGCTGGATCTCTTCAGTGCACAGCAAGCTATGCAACAGAGCCGTCCACTTTCCTGTCTCTCTTTCCTTTGTGGAGAAAACGTCCGTTGTATTGCCACTTCTGAGGTGCTCCCATTCGCCTGCAGCCCACTTTGCACAGCACAAACAATTGGCCTCTGCTCCCAAACCAAAAGAGGTAGGACTGAAAGGTGTTGCTGGATCTCTTCAGTGCACAGCAAGCTATGCAACAGAGCCGTCCACTTTCCTGTCTCTCTTTCCTTTGTCGAGAAACGTCCGTTGTATTGCCACTTCTGAGGTGCTCCCATTCGCCTGCAGCCCACTTTGCACAGCACAAACAATTGGCCTCTGCTCCCAAACCAAAAGAGGTAGGACTGAAAGATGCTGCTGGATCTCTTCAGTGCACAGCAAGCTATGCAACAGAGCCGTCCCACTTTCCTGTCTCTCTTTCCTTTGTCGAGAAAACGTCCGTTGTATTGCCACTTCTGAGGTGCTCCCATTCGCCTGCAGCCCACTTTGCACAGCACAAACAATTGGCCTCTGCTCCCAAACCAAAAGAGGTAGGACTGAAAGATGCTGCTGGATCTCTTCAGTGCACAGCAAGCTATGCAACAGAGCCGTCCACTTTCCTGTCTCTCTTTCCCTTTGTCGAGAAAACGTCCGTTGTATTGCCACTTCTGAGGTGCTCCCATTCGCCTGCAGCCCACTTTGCACAGCACAAACAATTGGCCTCTGCTCCCAAACCAAAAGAGGTAGGACTGAAAGGTGCTGCTGGATCTCTTCAGTGCACAGCAAGCTATGCAACAGAGCCGTCCACTTTCCTGTCTCTCTTTCCTTTGTCGAGAAAACGTCCGTTGTATTGCCACTTCTGAGGTGCTCCCATTCGCCTGCAGCCCACTTTGCACAGCACAAACAATTGGCCTCTGCTCCCAAACCAAAAGAGGTAGGACTGAAAGATGCTGCTGGATCTCTTCAGTGCACAGCAAGCTATGCAACAGAGCCGTCCACTTTCCTGTCTCTCTTTCCTTTGTGGAGAAAACGTCCGTTGTATTGCCACTTCTGAGGTGCTCCCATTCGCCTGCAGCCCACTTTGCACAGCACAAACAATTGGCCTCTGCTCCCAAACCAAAAGAGGTAGGACTGAAAGATGCTGCTGGATCTCTTCAGTGCACAGCAAGCTATGCAACAGAGCCGTCCACTTTCCTGTCTCTCTTTCCTTTGTCGAGAAAACGTCCGTTGTATTGCCACTTCTGAGGTGCTCCCATTCGCCTGCAGCCCAGTTTGCACAGCACAAACAATTGGCCTCTGCTCCCAAACCAAAAGAGGTAGGACTGAAAGGTGCTGCTGGATCTCTTCAGTGCACAGCAAGCTATGCAACAGAGCCGTCCACTTTCCTGTCTCTCTTTCCTTTGTCGAGAAAACGTCCGTTGTATTGCCACTTCTGAGGTGCTCCCATTCGCCTGCAGCCCACTTTGCACAGCACAAACCATTGGCCTCTGCTCCCAAACCAAAAGAGGTAGGACTGAAAGATGCTGCTGGATCTCTTCAGTGCACAGCAAGCTATGCAACAGAGCCGTCCACTTTCCTGTCTCTCTTTCCTTTGTCGAGAAAACGTCCGTTGTATTGCCACTTCTGAGGTGCTCCCATTCGCCTGCAGCCCACTTTGCACAGCACAAACAATTGGCCTCTGCTCCCAACCAAAAGAGGTAGGACTGAAAGGTGCTGCTGGATCTCTTCAGTGCACAGCAAGCTATGCAACAGAGCCGTCCACTTTCCTGTCTCTCTTTCCTTTGTGGAGAAAACGTCCGTTGTATTGCCACTTCTGAGGTGCTCCCATTCGCCTGCAGCCCAGTTTGCACAGCACAAACAATTGGCCTCTGCTCCCAAACCAAAAGAGGTAGGACTGAAAGATGCTGCTGGATCTCTTCAGTGCACAGCAAGCTATGCAACAGAGCCGTCCACTTTCCTGTCTCTCTTTCCTTTGTGGAGAAAACGTCCGTTGTATTGCCACTTCTGAGGTGCTCCCATTCGCCTGCAGCCCACTTTGCACAGCACAAACAATTGGCCTCTGCTCCCAAACCAAAAGAGGTAGGACTGAAAGGTGCTGCTGGATCTCTTCAGTGCACAGCAAGCTATGCAACAGAGCCGTCCACTTTGCTGTCTCTCTTTCCTTTGTGGAGAAAACGTCCGTTGTATTGCCACTTCTGAGGTGCTCCCATTCGCCTGCAGCCCACTTTGCACAGCACAAACAATTGGCCTCTGCTCCCAAACCAAAAGAGGTAGGACTGAAAGATGCTGCTGGATCTCTTCAGTGCACAGCAAGCTATGCAACAGAGCCGTCCACTTTCCTGTCTCTCTTTCCTTTGTCGAGAAAACGTCCGTTGTATTGCCACTTCTGAGGTGCTCCCATTCGCCTGCAGCCCACTTTGCACAGCACAAACAAGTGGCCTCTGCTCCCAAACAAAAAGAGGTAGGACTGAAAGGTGCTGCTGGATCTCTTCAGTGCACAGCAAGCTATGCAACAGAGCCGTCCACTTTCCTGTCTCTCTTTCCTTTGTCGAGAAAACGTCCGTTGTATTGCCACTTCTGAGGTGCTCCCATTCGCCTGCAGCCCACTTTGCACAGCACAAACAATTGGCCTCTGCTCCCAAACCAAAAGAGGTAGGACTGAAAGATGCTGCTGGATCTCTTCAGTGCACAGCAAGCTATGCAACAGAGCCGTCCACTTTCCTGTCTCTCTTTCCTTTGTCGAGAAAACGTCCGTTGTATTGCCACTTTTGAGGTGCTCCCATTCGCCTGCAGCCCACTTTGCACAGCACAAACAATTGGCCTCTGCTCCCAAACAAAAAGAAGTAGAACTGAAAGGTGCTGCTGGATCTCTTCAGTGCACAGCAAGCTATGCAACAGAGCCGTCCACTTTCCTGTCTCTCTTTCCTTTGTCGAGAAAACGTCCGTTGTATTGCCACTTCTGAGGTGCTCCCATTCGCCTGCAGCCCACTTTGCACAGCACAAACAATTGGCCTCTGCTCCCAAACCAAAAGAGGTAGGACTGAAAGATGCTGCTGGATCTCTTCAGTGCACAGCAAGCTATGCAACAGAGCCGTCCACTTTCCTGTCTCTCTTTCCTTTGTGGAGAAAACGTCCGTTGTATTGCCACTTCTGAGGTGCTCCCATTCGCCTGCAGCCCACTTTGCACAGCACAAACAATTGGTCTCTGCTCCCAAACCAAAAGAGGTAGGACTGAAAGATGCTGCTGGATCTCTTCAGTGCACAGCAAGCTATGCAACAGAGCCGTCCACTTTCCTGTCTCTCTTTCCTTTGTCGAGAAAAACGTCCGTTGTATTGCCACTTCTGAGGTGCTCCCATTCGCCTGCAGCCCAGTTTGCACAGCACAAACAATTGGCCTCTGCTCCCAAACCAAAAGAGGTAGGACTGAAAGATGCTGCTGGATCTCTTCAGTGCACAGCAAGCTATGCAACAGAGCCGTCCACTTTCCTGTCTCTCTTTCCTTTGTCGAGAAAACGTCCGTTGTATTGCCACTTCTGAGGTGCTCCCATTCGCCTGCAGCCCAGTTTGCACAGCACAAACAAGTGGCCTCTGCTCCCAAACAAAAAGAGGTAGGACTGAAAGGTGCTGCTGGATCTCTTCAGTGCACAGCAAGCTATGCAACAGAGCCGTCCACTTTCCTGTCTCTCTTTCCTTTGTCGAGAAAACGTCCGTTGTATTGCCACTTCTGAGGTGCTCCCATTCGCCTGCAGCCCACTTTGCACAGCACAAACAATTGGCCTCTGCTCCCAAACCAAAAGAGGTAGGACTGAAAGATGCTGCTGGATCTCTTCAGTGCACAGCAAGCTATGCAACAGAGCCGTCCACTTTGCTGTCTCTCTTTCCTTTGTCGAGAAAACGTCCGTTGTATTGCCACTTCTGAGGTGCTCCCATTCGCCTGCAGCCCACTTTGCACAGCACAAACAATTGGCCTCTGCTCCCAAACAAAAAGAAGTAGAACTGAAAGATGCTGCTGATCTCTTCAGTGCACAGCAAGCTATGCAACAGAGCCGTCCACTTTCCTGTCTCTCTTTCCTTTGTCGAGAAAACGTCCGTTGTATTGCCACTTTTGAGGTGCTCCCATTCGCCTGCAGCCCACTTTGCACAGCACAAACAATTGGCCTCTGCTCCCAAACCAAAAGAGGTAGGACTGAAAGATGCTGCTGGATCTCTTCAGTGCACAGCAAGCTATGCAACAGAGCCGTCCACTTTCCTGTCTCTCTTTCCTTTGTCGAGAAAACGTCCGTTGTATTGCCACTTCTGAGGTGCTCCCATTCGCCTGCAGCCCACTTTGCACAGCACAAACAATTGGCCTCTGCTCCCAAACCAAAAGAGGTAGGACTGAAAGATGCTGCTGGATCTCTTCAGTGCACAGCAAGCTATGCAACAGAGCCGTCCACTTTCCTGTCTCTCTTTCCTTTGTCGAGAAAACGCCCGTTGTATTGCCACTTCTGAGGTGCTCCCATTCGCCCAGCCCAGTTTGCACAGCACAAACAATTGGCCTCTGCTCCCAAACCAAAAGAGGTAGGACTGAAAGATGCTGCTGGATCTCTTCAGTGCACAGCAAGCTATGCAACAGAGCCGTCCACTTTCCTGTCTCTCTTTCCTTTGTGGAGAAAACGTCCGTTGTATTGCCACTTCTGAGGTGCTCCCATTCGCCTGCAGCCCACTTTGCACAGCACAAACAATTGGCCTCTGCTCCCAAACCAAAAGAGGTAGGACTGAAAGATGCTGCTGGATCTCTTCAGTGCACAGCAAGCTATGCAACAGAGCCGTCCACTTTCCTGTCTCTCTTTCCTTTGTCGAGAAAACGTCCGTTGTATTGCCACTTCTGAGGTGCTCCCATTCGCCTGCAGCCCACTTTGCACAGCACAAACAATTGGCCTCTGCTCCCAAACCAAAAGAGGTAGGACTGAAAGATGCTGCTGGATCTCTTCAGTGCACAGCAAGCTATGCAACAGAGCCATCCACTTTCCTGTCTCTCTTTCCTTTGTCGAGAAAACGTCCGTTGTATTGCCACTTCTGAGGTGCTCCCATTCGCCTGCAGCCCACTTTGCACAGCACAAACAATTGGCCTCTGCTCCCAAACCAAAAGAGGTAGGACTGAAAGGTGCTGCTGGATCTCTTCAGTGCACAGCAAGCTATGCAACAGAGCCGTCCACTTTCCTCTCTCTCTTTCCTTTGTCGAGAAAACGTCCGTTGTATTGTCACTTCTGAGGTGCTCCCATTCGCCTGCAGCCCAGTTTGCGCAGCACAAACAATTGGCCTCTGCTCCCAAACCAAAAGAGGTAGGACTGAAAGATGCTGCTGGATCTCTTCAGTGCACAGCAAGCTATGCAACAGAGCCGTCCACTTTCCTGTCTCTCTTTCCTTTGTCGAGAAAACGTCCGTTGTATTGCCACTTCTGAGGTGCTCCCATTCGCCTGCAGCCCACTTTGCACAGCACAAACAATTGGCCTCTGCTCCCAAACCAAAAGAGGTAGGACTGAAAGATGCTGCTGGATCTCTTCAGTGCACAGCAAGCTATGCAACAGAGCCGTCCACTTTCCTGTCTCTCTTTCCTTTGTCGAGAAAACGTCCGTTGTATTGCCACTTCTGAGGTGCTCCCATTCGCCTGCAGCCCACTTTGCACAGCACAAACAATTGGCCTCTGCTCCCAAACCAAAAGAGGTAGGACTGAAAGGTGCTGCTGGATCTCTTCAGTGCACAGCAAGCTATGCAACAGAGCCGTCCACTTTCCTGTCTCTCTTTCCTTTGTCGAGAAAACGTCCGTTGTATTGCCACTTCTGAGGTGCTCCCATTCGCCTGCAGCCCACTTTGCACAGCACAAACAATTGGCCTCTGCTCCCAAACCAAAAGAGGTAGGACTGAAAGATGCTGCTGGATCTCTTCAGTGCACAGCAAGCTATGCAACAGAGCCGTCCACTTTCCTGTCTCTCTTTCCTTTGTGGAGAAAACGTCCGTTGTATTGCCACTTCTGAGGTGCTCCCATTCGCCTGCAGCCCACTTTGCACAGCACAAACAATTGGCCTCTGCTCCCAAACCAAAAGAGGTAGGACTGAAAGGTGCTGCTGGATCTCTTCAGTGCACAGCAAGCTATGCAACAGAGCCGTCCACTTTGCTGTCTCTCTTTCCTTTGTCGAGAAAACGTCCGTTGTATTGCCACTTCTGAGGTGCTCCCATTCGCCTGCAGCCCACTTTGCACAGCACAAACAATTGGCCTCTGCTCCCAAACCAAAAGAGGTAGGACTGAAAGATGCTGCTGGATCTCTTCAGTGCACAGCAAGCTATGCAACAGAGCCGTCCACTTTCCTGTCTCTCTTTCCTTTGTGGAGAAAACGTCCGTTGTATTGCCACTTCTGAGGTGCTCCCATTCGCCTGCAGCCCACTTTGCACAGCACAAACAAGTGGCCTCTGCTCCCAAACCAAAAGAGGTAGGACTGAAAGGTGCTGCTGGATCTCTTCAGTGCACAGCAAGCTATGCAACAGAGCCGTCCACTTTCCTGTCTCTCTTTCCTTTGTCGAGAAAACGTCCGTTGTATTGCCACTTCGGAGGTGCTCCCATTCGCCTGCAGCCCAGTTTGCACAGCACAAACAATTGGCCTCTGCTCCCAAACCAAAAGAGGTAGGACTGAAAGATGCTGCTGGATCTCTTCAGCGCACAGCAAGCTATGCAACAGAGCCGTCCACTTTCCTGTCTCTCTTTCCTTTGTCGAGAAAACGTCCGTTGTATTGCCACTTCTGAGGTGCTCCCATTCGCCTGCAGCCCACTTTGCACAGCACAAACAATTGGCCTCTGCTCCCAAACCAAAAGAGGTAGGACTGAAAGATGCTGCTGGATCTCTTCAGTGCACAGCAAGCTATGCAACAGAGCCGTCCACTTTCCTGTCTCTCTTTCCTTTGTCGAGAAAACGTCCGTTGTATTGCCACTTCTGAGGTGCTCCCATTCGCCTGCAGCCCACTTTGCACAGCACAAACAATTGGCCTCTGCTCCCAAACCAAAAGAGGTAGGACTGAAAGGTGCTGCTGGATCTCTTCAGTGCACAGCAAGCTATGCAACAGAGCCGTCCACTTTCCTGTCTCTCTTTCCTTTGTCGAGAAAACGTCCGTTGTATTGCCACTTCTGAGGTGCTCCCATTCGCCTGCAGCCCACTTTGCACAGCACAAACAATTGGCCTCTGCTCCCAAACAAAAAGAAGTAGAACTGAAAGGTGCTGCTGGATCTCTTCAGTGCACAGCAAGCTATGCAACAGAGCCGTCCACTTTCCTGTCTCTCTTTCCTTTGTCGAGAAAACGTCCGTTGTATTGTCACTTTTGAGGTGCTCCCATTCGCCTGCAGCCCACTTTGCACAGCACAAACAATTGGCCTCTGCTCCCAAACCAAAAGAGGTAGGACTGAAAGATGCTGCTGGATCTCTTCAGTGCACAGCAAGCTATGCAACAGAGCCGTCCACTTTCCTGTCTCTCTTTCCTTTGTCGAGAAAACGTCCGTTGTATTGCCACTTCTGAGGTGCTCCCATTCGCCTGCAGCCCAGTTTGCACAGCACAAACAATTGGCCTCTGCTCCCAAACCAAAAGAGGTAGGACTGAAAGATGCTGCTGGATCTCTTCAGTGCACAGCAAGCTATGCAACAGAGCCGTCCACTTTCCTGTCTCTCTTTCCTTTGTCGAGAAAACGCCCGTTGTATTGCCACTTCTGAGGTGCTCCCATTCGCCTGCAGCCCAGTTTGCACAGCACAAACAATTGGCCTCTGCTCCCAAACCAAAAGAGGTAGGACTGAAAGATGCTGCTGGATCTCTTCAGTGCACAGCAAGCTATGCAACAGAGCCGTCCACTTTCCTGTCTCTCTTTCCTTTGTGGAGAAAACGTCCGTTGTATTGCCACTTCTGAGGTGCTCCCATTCGCCTGCAGCCCACTTTGCACAGCACAAACAATTGGCCTCTGCTCCCAAACCAAAAGAGGTAGGACTGAAAGATGCTGCTGGATCTCTTCAGTGCACAGCAAGCTATGCAACAGAGCCGTCCACTTTCCTGTCTCTCTTTCCTTTGTCGAGAAAACGTCCGTTGTATTGCCACTTCTGAGGTGCTCCCATTCGCCTGCAGCCCACTTTGCACAGCACAAACAATTGGCCTCTGCTCCCAAACCAAAAGAGGTAGGACTGAAAGATGCTGCTGGATCTCTTCAGTGCACAGCAAGCTATGCAACAGAGCCATCCACTTTCCTGTCTCTCTTTCCTTTGTCGAGAAAACGTCCGTTGTATTGCCACTTCTGAGGTGCTCCCATTCGCCTGCAGCCCAGTTTGCACAGCACAAACAATTGGCCTCTGCTCCCAAACCAAAAGAGGTAGGACTGAAAGGTGCTGCTGGATCTCTTCAGTGCACAGCAAGCTATGCAACAGAGCCGTCCACTTTCCTCTCTCTCTTTCCTTTGTCGAGAAAACGTCCGTTGTATTGTCACTTCTGAGGTGCTCCCATTCGCCTGCAGCCCAGTTTGCGCAGCACAAACAATTGGCCTCTGCTCCCAAACCAAAAGAGGTAGGACTGAAAGATGCTGCTGGATCTCTTCAGTGCACAGCAAGCTATGCAACAGAGCCGTCCACTTTCCTGTCTCTCTTTCCTTTGTCGAGAAAACGTCCGTTGTATTGCCACTTCTGAGGTGCTCCCATTCGCCTGCAGCCCACTTTGCACAGCACAAACAATTGGCCTCTGCTCCCAAACCAAAAGAGGTAGGACTGAAAGATGCTGCTGGATCTCTTCAGTGCACAGCAAGCTATGCAACAGAGCCGTCCACTTTCCTGTCTCTCTTTCCTTTGTCGAGAAAACGTCCGTTGTATTGCCACTTCTGAGGTGCTCCCATTCGCCTGCAGCCCACTTTGCACAGCACAAACAATTGGCCTCTGCTCCCAAACCAAAAGAGGTAGGACTGAAAGGTGCTGCTGGATCTCTTCAGTGCACAGCAAGCTATGCAACAGAGCCGTCCACTTTCCTGTCTCTCTTTCCTTTGTGGAGAAAACGTCCGTTGTATTGCCACTTCTGAGGTGCTCCCATTCGCCTGCAGCCCACTTTGCACAGCACAAACAATTGGCCTCTGCTCCCAAACCAAAAGAGGTAGGACTGAAAGATGCTGCTGGATCTCTTCAGTGCACAGCAAGCTATGCAACAGAGTCGTCCACTTTCCTGTCTCTCTTTCCTTTGTCGAGAAAACGTCCGTTGTATTGCCACTTCTGAGGTGCTCCCATTCGCCTGCAGCCCACTTTGCACAGCACAAACAATTGGCCTCTGCTCCCAAACCAAAAGAGGTAGGACTGAAAGGTGCTGCTGGATCTCTTCAGTGCACAGCAAGCTATGCAACAGAGCCGTCCACTTTGCTGTCTCTCTTTCCTTTGTCGAGAAAACGTCCGTTGTATTGCCACTTCTGAGGTGCTCCCATTCGCCTGCAGCCCACTTTGCACAGCACAAACAATTGGCCTCTGCTCCCAAACCAAAAGAGGTAGGACTGAAAGATGCTGCTGGATCTCTTCAGTGCACAGCAAGCTATGCAACAGAGCCATCCACTTTCCTGTCTCTCTTTCCTTTGTGGAGAAAACGTCCGTTGTATTGCCACTTCTGAGGTGCTCCCATTCGCCTGCAGCCCACTTTGCACAGCACAAACAAGTGGCCTCTGCTCCCAAACCAAAAGAGGTAGGACTGAAAGGTGCTGCTGGATCTCTTCAGTGCACAGCAAGCTATGCAACAGAGCCGTCCACTTTCCTGTCTCTCTTTCCTTTGTCGAGAAAACGTCCGTTGTATTGCCACTTCGGAGGTGCTCCCATTCGCCTGCAGCCCACTTTGCACAGCACAAACAATTGGCCTCTGCTCCCAAACCAAAAGAGGTAGGACTGAAAGATGCTGCTGGATCTCTTCAGTGCACAGCAAGCTATGCAACAGAGCCGTCCACTTTCCTGTCTCTCTTTCCTTTGTCGAGAAAACGTCCGTTGTATTGCCACTTCTGAGGTGCTCCCATTCGCCTGCAGCCCACTTTGCACAGCACAAACAATTGGCCTCTGCTCCCAAACCAAAAGAGGTAGGACTGAAAGGTGCTGCTGGATCTCTTCAGTGCACAGCAAGCTATGCAACAGAGCCGTCCACTTTCCTGTCTCTCTTTCCTTTGTCGAGAAAACGTCCGTTGTATTGCCACTTCTGAGGTGCTCCCATTCGCCTGCAGCCCAGTTTGCACAGCACAAACAATTGGCCTCTGCTCCCAAACCAAAAGAGGTAGGAATGAAAGATGCTGCTGGATCTCTTCAGTGCACAGCAAGCTATGCAACAGAGCCGTCCACTTTCCTGTCTCTCTTTCCTTTGTCGAGAAAACGTCCGTTGTATTGCCACTTCTGAGGTGCTCCCATTCGCCTGCAGCCCACTTTGCACAGCACAAACAATTGGCCTCTGCTCCCAAACCAAAAGAGGTAGGACTGAAAGATGCTGCTGGATCTCTTCAGTGCACAGCAAGCTATGCAACAGAGCCGTCCACTTTCCTCTCTCTCTTTCCTTTGTCGAGAAAACGTCCGTTGTATTGCCACTTCTGAGGTGCTCCCATTCGCCTGCAGCCCACTTTGCACAGCACAAACAATTGGCCTCTGCTCCCAAACCAAAAGAGGTAGGACTGAAAGATGCTGCTGGATCTCTTCAGTGCACAGCAAGCTATGCAACAGAGCCGTCCACTTTCCTGTCTCTCTTTCCTTTGTCGAGAAAACGTCCGTTGTATTGCCACTTCTGAGGTGCTCCCATTCGCCTGCAGCCCACTTTGCACAGCACAAACAATTGGCCTCTGCTCCCAAACCAAAAGAGGTAGGACTGAAAGATGCTGCTGGATCTCTTCAGTGCACAGCAAGCTATGCAACAGAGCCGTCCACTTTCCTGTCTCTCTTTCCTTTGTGGAGAAAACGTCCGTTGTATTGCCACTTCTGAGGTGCTCCCATTCGCCTGCAGCCCAGTTTGCACAGCACAAACAATTGGCCTCTGCTCCCAAACCAAAAGAGGTAGGACTGAAAGATGCTGCTGGATCTCTTCAGTGCACAGCAAGCTATGCAACAGAGCCGTCCACTTTCCTGTCTCTCTTTCCTTTGTCGAGAAAACGTCCGTTGTATTGCCACTTCTGAGGTGCTCCCATTCGCCTGCAGCCCAGTTTGCACAGCACAAACAATTGGCCTCTGCTCCCAAACCAAAAGAGGTAGGACTGAAAGATGCTGCTGGATCTCTTCAGTGCACAGCAAGCTATGCAACAGAGCCGTCCACTTTCCTGTCTCTCTTTCCTTTGTCGAGAAAACGTCCGTTGTATTGCCACTTCTGAGGTGCTCCCATTCGCCTGCAGCCCACTTTGCACAGCACAAACAATTGGCCTCTGCTCCCAAACCAAAAGAGGTAGGACTGAAAGATGCTGCTGGATCTCTTCAGTGCACAGCAAGCTATGCAACAGAGCCGTCCACTTTCCTGTCTCTCTTTCCTTTGTGGAGAAAACGTCCGTTGTATTGCCACTTCTGAGGTGCTCCCATTCGCCTGCAGCCCAGTTTGCACAGCACAAACAATTGGCCTCTGCTCCCAAACCAAAAGAGGTAGGACTGAAAGATGCTGCTGGATCTCTTCAGTGCACAGCAAGCTATGCAACAGAGCCGTCCACTTTGCTGTCTCTCTTTCCTTTGTCGAGAAAACGTCCGTTGTATTGCCACTTCTGAGGTGCTCCCATTCGCCTGCAGCCCAGTTTGCACAGCACAAACAATTGGCCTCTGCTCCCAAACCAAAAGAGGTAGGACTGAAAGATGCTGCTGGATCTCTTCAGTGCACAGCAAGCTATGCAACAGAGCCGTCCACTTTCCTGTCTCTCTTTCCTTTGTCGAGAAAACGTCCGTTGTATTGCCACTTCTGAGGTGCTCCCATTCGCCTGCAGCCCAGTTTGCACAGCACAAACAAGTGGCCTCTGCTCCCAAACAAAAAGAGGTAGGACTGAAAGGTGCTGCTGGATCTCTTCAGTGCACAGCAAGCTATGCAACAGAGCCGTCCACTTTCCTGTCTCTCTTTCCTTTGTCGAGAAAACGTCCGTTGTATTGCCACTTCTGAGGTGCTCCCATTCGCCTGCAGCCCACTTTGCACAGCACAAACAATTGGCCTCTGCTCCCAAACCAAAAGAGGTAGGACTGAAAGATGCTGCTGGATCTCTTCAGTGCACAGCAAGCTACGCAACAGAGCCGTCCACTTTCCTGTCTCTCTTTCCTTTGTCGAGAAAACGTCCGTTGTATTGCCACTTCTGAGGTGCTCCCATTCGCCTGCAGCCCAGTTTGCACAGCACAAACAAGTGGCCTCTGCTCCCAAACAAAAAGAGGTAGGACTGAAAGATGCTGCTGGATCTCTTCAGTGCACAGCAAGCTACGCAACAGAGCCGTCCACTTTCCTGTCTCTCTTTCCTTTGTCGAGAAAACGTCCGTTGTATTGCCACTTCTGAGGTGCTCCCATTCGCCTGCAGCCCACTTTGCACAGCACAAACAATTGGCCTCTGCTCCCAAACCAAAAGAGGTAGGACTGAAAGATGCTGCTGGATCTCTTCAGTGCACAGCAAGCTATGCAACAGAGCCGTCCACTTTCCTGTCTCTCTTTCCTTTGTCGAGAAAACGTCCGTTGTATTGCCACTTCTGAGGTGCTCCCATTCGCCTGCAGCCCACTTTGCACAGCACAAACAATTGGCCTCTGCTCCCAAACCAAAAGAGGTAGGACTGAAAGATGCTGCTGGATCTCTTCAGTGCACAGCAAGCTACGCAACAGAGCCGTCCACTTTCCTGTCTCTCTTTCCTTTGTGGAGAAAACGTCCGTTGTATTGCCACTTCTGAGGTGCTCCCATTCGCCTGCAGCCCACTTTGCACAGCACAAACAATTGGCCTCTGCTCCCAAACCAAAAGAGGTAGGACTGAAAGATGCTGCTGGATCTCTTCAGTGCACAGCAAGCTACGCAACAGAGCCGTCCACTTTCCTGTCTCTCTTTCCTTTGTCGAGAAAACGTCCGTTGTATTGCCACTTCTGAGGTGCTCCCATTCGCCTGCAGCCCAGTTTGCACAGCACAAGCAATTGGCCTCTGCTCCCAAACCAAAAGAGGTAGGACTGAAAGATGCTGCTGGATCTCTTCAGTGCACAGCAAGCTACGCAACAGAGCCGTCCACTTTCCTGTCTCTCTTTCCTTTGTCGAGAAAACGTCCGTTGTATTGCCACTTCTGAGGTGCTCCCATTCGCCTGCAGCCCACTTTGCACAGCACAAACAATTGGCCTCTGCTCCCAAACCAAAAGAGGTAGGACTGAAAGATGCTGCTGGATCTCTTCAGTGCACAGCAAGCTATGCAACAGAGCCGTCCACTTTCCTGTCTCTCTTTCCTTTGTGGAGAAAACGTCCGTTGTATTGCCACTTCTGAGGTGCTCCCATTCGCCTGCAGCCCACTTTGCACAGCACAAACAATTGGCCTCTGCTCCCAAACCAAAAGAGGTAGGACTGAAAGATGCTGCTGGATCTCTTCAGTGCACAGCAAGCTACGCAACAGAGCCGTCCACTTTCCTGTCTCTCTTTCCTTTGTCGAGAAAACGTCCGTTGTATTGCCACTTCTGAGGTGCTCCCATTCGCCTGCAGCCCACTTTGCACAGCACAAACAATTGGCCTCTGCTCCCAAACCGAAAGAGGTAGGACTGAAAGATGCTGCTGGATCTCTTCAGTGCACAGCAAGCTATGCAACAGAGCCATCCACTTTCCTGTCTCTCTTTCCTTTGTCGAGAAAACGTCCGTTGTATTGCCACTTCTGAGGTGCTCCCATTCGCCTGCAGCCCACTTTGCACAGCACAAACAATTGGCCTCTGCTCCCAAACCAAAAGAGGTAGGACTGAAAGATGCTGCTGGATCTCTTCAGTGCACAGCAAGCTACGCAACAGAGCCGTCCACTTTGCTGTCTCTCTTTCCTTTGTCGAGAAAACGTCCGTTGTATTGCCACTTCTGAGGTGCTCCCATTCGCCTGCAGCCCACTTTGCACAGCACAAGCAATTGGCCTCTGCTCCCAAACCAAAAGAGGTAGGACTGAAAGATGCTGCTGGATCTCTTCAGTGCACAGCAAGCTACGCAACAGAGCCGTCCACTTTCCTGTCTCTCTTTCCTTTGTCGAGAAAACGTCCGTTGTATTGCCACTTCTGAGGTGCTCCCATTCGCCTGCAGCCCACTTTGCACAGCACAAACAATTGGCCTCTGCTCCCAAACCAAAAGAGGTAGGACTGAAAGATGCTGCTGGATCTCTTCAGTGCACAGCAAGCTATGCAACAGAGCCGTCCACTTTCCTGTCTCTCTTTCCTTTGTGGAGAAAACGTCCGTTGTATTGCCACTTCTGAGGTGCTCCCATTCGCCTGCAGCCCACTTTGCACAGCACAAACAATTGGCCTCTGCTCCCAAACCAAAAGAGGTAGGACTGAAAGATGCTGCTGGATCTCTTCAGTGCACAGCAAGCTATGCAACAGAGCCGTCCACTTTCCTGTCTCTCTTTCCTTTGTCGAGAAAACGTCCGTTGTATTGCCACTTCTGAGGTGCTCCCATTCGCCTGCAGCCCACTTTGCACAGCACAAACAATTGGCCTCTGCTCCCAAACCAAAAGAGGTAGGACTGAAAGATGCTGCTGGATCTCTTCAGTGCACAGCAAGCTATGCAACAGAGCCGTCCACTTTCCTGTCTCTCTTTCCTTTGTCGAGAAAACGTCCGTTGTATTGCCACTTCTGAGGTGCTCCCATTCGCCTGCAGCCCAGTTTGCACAGCACAAACAAGTGGCCTCTGCTCCCAAACCAAAAGAGGTAGGACTGAAAGGTGCTGCTGGATCTCTTCAGTGCACAGCAAGCTATGCAACAGAGCCGTCCACTTTCCTGTCTCTCTTTCCTTTGTGGAGAAAACGTCCGTTGTATTGCCACTTCTGAGGTGCTCCCATTCGCCTGCAGCCCACTTTGCACAGCACAAACAATTGGCCTCTGCTCCCAAACCAAAAGAGGTAGGACTGAAAGATGCTGCTGGATCTCTTCAGTGCACAGCAAGCTATGCAACAGAGCCGTCCACTTTCCTGTCTCTCTTTCCTTTGTCGAGAAAACGTCCGTTGTATTGCCACTTCTGAGGTGCTCCCATTCGCCTGCAGCCCAGTTTGCACAGCACAAACAATTGGCCTCTGCTCCCAAACCAAAAGAGGTAGGACTGAAAGATGCTGCTGGATCTCTTCAGTGCACAGCAAGCTATGCAACAGAGCCGTCCACTTTCCTGTCTCTCTTTCCTTTGTCGAGAAAACGTCCGTTGTATTGCCACTTCTGAGGTGCTCCCATTCGCCTGCAGCCCACTTTGCACAGCACAAACAATTGGCCTCTGCTCCCAAACAAAAAGAGGTAGGACTGAAAGGTGCTGCTGGATCTCTTCAGTGCACAGCAAGCTATGCAACAGAGCCGTCCACTTTCCTGTCTCTCTTTCCTTTGTCGAGAAAACGTCCGTTGTATTGCCACTTCTGAGGTGCTCCCATTCGCCTGCAGCCCACTTTGCACAGCACAAACAATTGGCCTCTGCTCCCAAACCAAAAGAGGTAGGACTGAAAGATGCTGCTGGATCTCTTCAGTGCACAGCAAGCTATGCAACAGAGCCGTCCACTTTCCTGTCTCTCTTTCCTTTGTCGAGAAAACGTCCGTTGTATTGCCACTTCTGAGGTGCTCCCATTCGCCTGCAGCCCACTTTGCACAGCACAAACAATTGGCCTCTGCTCCCAAACCAAAAGAGGTAGGACTGAAAGATGCTGCTGGATCTCTTCAGTGCACAGCAAGCTATGCAACAGAGCCGTCCACTTTCCTGTCTCTCTTTCCTTTGTCGAGAAAACGTCCGTTGTATTGCCACTTCTGAGGTGCTCCCATTCGCCTGCAGCCCACTTTGCACAGCACAAACAATTGGCCTCTGCTCCCAAACCAAAAGAGGTAGGACTGAAAGATGCTGCTGGATCTCTTCAGTGCACAGCAAGCTATGCAACAGAGCCGTCCACTTTCCTGTCTCTCTTTCCTTTGTGGAGAAAACGTCCGTTGTATTGCCACTTCTGAGGTGCTCCCATTCGCCTGCAGCCCACTTTGCACAGCACAAACAATTGGCCTCTGCTCCCAAACCAAAAGAGGTAGGACTGAAAGATGCTGCTGGATCTCTTCAGTGCACAGCAAGCTATGCAACAGAGCCGTCCACTTTCCTGTCTCTCTTTCCTTTGTCGAGAAAACGTCCGTTGTATTGCCACTTCTGAGGTGCTCCCATTCGCCTGCAGCCCACTTTGCACAGCACAAACAATTGGCCTCTGCTCCCAAACCAAAAGAGGTAGGACTGAAAGATGCTGCTGGATCTCTTCAGTGCACAGCAAGCTATGCAACAGAGCCGTCCACTTTCCTGTCTCTCTTTCCTTTGTCGAGAAAACGTCCGTTGTATTGCCACTTCTGAGGTGCTCCCATTCGCCTGCAGCCCACTTTGCACAGCACAAACAATTGGCCTCTGCTCCCAAACCAAAAGAGGTAGGACTGAAAGATGCTGCTGGATCTCTTCAGTGCACAGCAAGCTATGCAACAGAGCCGTCCACTTTCCTGTCTCTCTTTCCTTTGTGGAGAAAACGTCCGTTGTATTGCCACTTCTGAGGTGCTCCCATTCGCCTGCAGCCCACTTTGCACAGCACAAACAATTGGCCTCTGCTCCCAAACCAAAAGAGGTAGGACTGAAAGATGCTGCTGGATCTCTTCAGTGCACAGCAAGCTATGCAACAGAGCCGTCCACTTTCCTGTCTCTCTTTCCTTTGTCGAGAAAACGTCCGTTGTATTGCCACTTCTGAGGTGCTCCCATTCGCCTGCAGCCCACTTTGCACAGCACAAACAATTGGCCTCTGCTCCCAAACCAAAAGAGGTAGGACTGAAAGATGCTGCTGGATCTCTTCAGTGCACAGCAAGCTATGCAACAGAGCCGTCCACTTTCCTGTCTCTCTTTCCTTTGTCGAGAAAACGTCCGTTGTATTGCCACTTCTGAGGTGCTCCCATTCGCCTGCAGCCCACTTTGCACAGCACAAACAATTGGCCTCTGCTCCCAAACCAAAAGAGGTAGGACTGAAAGATGCTGCTGGATCTCTTCAGTGCACAGCAAGCTATGCAACAGAGCCGTCCACTTTCCTGTCTCTCTTTCCTTTGTGGAGAAAACGTCCGTTGTATTGCCACTTCTGAGGTGCTCCCATTCGCCTGCAGCCCACTTTGCACAGCACAAACAATTGGCCTCTGCTCCCAAACCAAAAGAGGTAGGACTGAAAGATGCTGCTGGATCTCTTCAGTGCACAGCAAGCTATGCAACAGAGCCGTCCACTTTCCTGTCTCTCTTTCCTTTGTGGAGAAAACGTCCGTTGTATTGCCACTTCTGAGGTGCTCCCATTCGCCTGCAGCCCAGTTTGCACAGCACAAACAATTGGCCTCTGCTCCCAAACCAAAAGAGGTAGGACTGAAAGATGCTGCTGGATCTCTTCAGTGCACAGCAAGCTATGCAACAGAGCCGTCCACTTTCCTGTCTCTCTTTCCTTTGTCGAGAAAACGTCCGTTGTATTGCCACTTCTGAGGTGCTCCCATTCGCCTGCAGCCCACTTTGCACAGCACAAACAATTGGCCTCTGCTCCCAAACCAAAAGAGGTAGGACTGAAAGATGCTGCTGGATCTCTTCAGTGCACAGCAAGCTATGCAACAGAGCCGTCCACTTTCCTGTCTCTCTTTCCTTTGTCGAGAAAACGTCCGTTGTATTGCCACTTCTGAGGTGCTCCCATTCGCCTGCAGCCCAGTTTGCACAGCACAAACAATTGGCCTCTGCTCCCAAACCAAAAGAGGTAGGACTGAAAGATGCTGCTGGATCTCTTCAGTGCACAGCAAGCTATGCAACAGAGCCGTCCACTTTCCTGTCTCTCTTTCCTTTGTCGAGAAAACGTCCGTTGTATTGCCACTTCTGAGGTGCTCCCATTCACCTGCAGCCCAGTTTGCACAGCACAAACAATTGGCCTCTGCTCCCAAACCAAAAGAGGTAGGACTGAAAGATGCTGCTGGATCTCTTCAGTGCACAGCAAGCTATGCAACAGAGCCGTCCACTTTCCTGTCTCTCTTTCCTTTGTCAGAAAACGTCTGTTGTATTGCCACTTCTGAGGTGCTCCCATTCGCCTGCAGCCCAGTCTGCACAGCACAAACAAGTGGCCTCTGCTCCCAAACCAAAAGAGGTAGGACTGAAAGATGCTGCTGGATCTCTTCAGTGCACAGCAAGCTATGCAACAGAGCCGTCCACTTTCCTGTCTCTCTTTCCTTTGTCGAGAAAACGTCCGTTGTATTGCCACTTCTGAGGTGCTCCCATTCGCCTGCAGCCCACTTTGCACAGCACAAACAATTGGCCTCTGCTCCCAAACCAAAAGAGGTAGGACTGAAAGGTGCTGCTGGATCTCTTCAGTGCACAGCAAGCTATGCAACAGAGCCGTCCACTTTCCTGTCTCTCTTTCCTTTGTCGAGAAAACGTCCGTTGTATTGCCACTTCTGAGGTGCTCCCATTCGCCTGCAGCCCACTTTGCACAGCACAAACAATTGGCCTCTGCTCCCAAACCAAAAGAGGTAGGACTGAAAGATGCTGCTGGATCTCTTCAGTGCACAGCAAGCTATGCAACAGAGCCGTCCACTTTCCTGTCTCTCTTTCCTTTGTCGAGAAAACGTCCGTTGTATTGCCACTTCTGAGGTGCTCCCATTCGCCTGCAGCCCACTTTGCACAGCACAAACAATTGGCCTCTGCTCCCAAACCAAAAGAGGTAGGACTGAAAGATGCTGCTGGATCTCTTCAGTGCACAGCAAGCTATGCAACAGAGCCGTCCACTTTCCTGTCTCTCTTTCCTTTGTCGAGAAAACGTCCGTTGTATTGCCACTTCTGAGGTGCTCCCATTCGCCTGCAGCCCAGTTTGCACAGCACAAACAAGTGGCCTCTGCTCCCAAACAAAAGAGGTAGGACTGAAAGGTGCTGCTGGATCTCTTCAGTGCACAGCAAGCTATGCAACAGAGCCGTCCACTTTCCTGTCTCTCTTTCCTTTGTCGAGAAAACGTCCGTTGTATTGCCACTTCTGAGGTGCTCCCATTCGCCTGCAGCCCACTTTGCACAGCACAAACAATTGGCCTCTGCTCCCAAACCAAAAGAGGTAGGACTGAAAGATGCTGCTGGATCTCTTCAGTGCACAGCAAGCTATGCAACAGAGCCGTCCACTTTCCTGTCTCTCTTTCCTTTGTCGAGAAAACGTCCGTTGTATTGCCACTTCTGAGGTGCTCCCATTCGCCTGCAGCCCACTTTGCACAGCACAAACAATTGGCCTCTGCTCCCAAACCAAAAGAGGTAGGACTGAAAGATGCTGCTGGATCTCTTCAGTGCACAGCAAGCTACGCAACAGAGCCGTCCACTTTCCTGTCTCTCTTTCCTTTGTGGAGAAAACGTCCGTTGTATTGCCACTTCTGAGGTGCTCCCATTCGCCTGCAGCCCACTTTGCACAGCACAAACAATTGGCCTCTGCTCCCAAACCAAAAGAGGTAGGACTGAAAGATGCTGCTGGATCTCTTCAGTGCACAGCAAGCTATGCAACAGAGCCGTCCACTTTCCTGTCTCTCTTTCCTTTGTCGAGAAAACGTCCGTTGTATTGCCACTTCTGAGGTGCTCCCATTCGCCTGCAGCCCACTTTGCACAGCACAAGCAATTGGCCTCTGCTCCCAAACCAAAAGAGGTAGGACTGAAAGATGCTGCTGGATCTCTTCAGTGCACAGCAAGCTATGCAACAGAGCCGTCCACTTTCCTGTCTCTCTTTCCTTTGTCGAGAAAACGTCCGTTGTATTGCCACTTCTGAGGTGCTCCCATTCGCCTGCAGCCCACTTTGCACAGCACAAACAATTGGCCTCTGCTCCCAAACCAAAAGAGGTAGGACTGAAAGATGCTGCTGGATCTCTTCAGTGCACAGCAAGCTATCGCAACAGAGCCGTCCACTTTCCTGTCTCTCTTTCCTTTGTCGAGAAAACGTCCGTTGTATTGCCACTTCTGAGGTGCTCCCATTCGCCTGCAGCCCACTTTGCACAGCACAAACAATTGGCCTCTGCTCCCAAACCAAAAGAGGTAGGACTGAAAGATGCTGCTGGATCTCTTCAGTGCACAGCAAGCTATGCAACAGAGCCGTCCACTTTCCTGTCTCTCTTTCCTTTGTCGAGAAAACGTCCGTTGTATTGCCACTTCTGAGGTGCTCCCATTCGCCTGCAGCCCACTTTGCACAGCACAAACAATTGGCCTCTGCTCCCAAACCAAAAGAGGTAGGACTGAAAGATGCTGCTGGATCTCTTCAGTGCACAGCAAGCTATGCAACAGAGCCGTCCACTTTCCTGTCTCTCTTTCCTTTGTCGAGAAAACGTCCGTTGTATTGCCACTTCTGAGTGCTCCCATTCGCCTGCAGCCCACTTTGCACAGCACAAACAATTGGCCTCTGCTCCCAAACCAAAAGAGGTAGGACTGAAAGATGCTGCTGGATCTCTTCAGTGCACAGCAAGCTATGCAACAGAGCCGTCCACTTTCCTGTCTCTCTTTCCTTTGTCGAGAAAACGTCCGTTGTATTGCCACTTCTGAGGTGCTCCCATTCGCCTGCAGCCCACTTTGCACAGCACAAACAATTGGCCTCTGCTCCCAAACCAAAAGAGGTAGGACTGAAAGATGCTGCTGGATCTCTTCAGTGCACAGCAAGCTATGCAACAGAGCCGTCCACTTTCCTGTCTCTCTTTCCTTTGTCGAGAAAACGTCCGTTGTATTGCCACTTCTGAGGTGCTCCCATTCGCCTGCAGCCCACTTTGCACAGCACAAACAATTGGCCTCTGCTCCCAAACCAAAAGAGGTAGGACTGAAAGATGCTGCTGGATCTCTTCAGTGCACAGCAAGCTATGCAACAGAGCCGTCCACTTTCCTGTCTCTCTTTCCTTTGTCGAGAAAACGTCCGTTGTATTGCCACTTCTGAGGTGCTCCCATTCGCCTGCAGCCCACTTTGCACAGCACAAACAATTGGCCTCTGCTCCCAAACCAAAAGAGGTAGGACTGAAAGATGCTGCTGGATCTCTTCAGTGCACAGCAAGCTATGCAACAGAGCCGTCCACTTTCCTGTCTCTCTTTCCTTTGTCGAGAAAACGTCCGTTGTATTGCCACTTCTGAGGTGCTCCCATTCGCCTGCAGCCCACTTTGCACAGCACAAACAATTGGCCTCTGCTCCCAAACCAAAAGAGGTAGGACTGAAAGATGCTGCTGGATCTCTTCAGTGCACAGCAAGCTATGCAACAGAGCCGTCCACTTTCCTGTCTCTCTTTCCTTTGTCGAGAAAACGTCCGTTGTATTGCCACTTCTGAGGTGCTCCCATTCGCCTGCAGCCCACTTTGCACAGCACAAACAATTGGCCTCTGCTCCCAAACCAAAAGAGGTAGGACTGAAAGATGCTGCTGGATCTCTTCAGTGCACAGCAAGCTATGCAACAGAGCCGTCCACTTTCCTGTCTCTCTTTCCTTTGTCGAGAAAACGTCCGTTGTATTGCCACTTCTGAGGTGCTCCATTCGCCTGCAGCCCACTTTGCACAGCACAAACAATTGGCCTCTGCTCCCAAACCAAAAGAGGTAGGACTGAAAGATGCTGCTGGATCTCTTCAGTGCACAGCAAGCTATGCAACAGAGCCGTCCACTTTCCTGTCTCTCTTTCCTTTGTCGAGAAAACGTCCGTTGTATTGCCACTTCTGAGGTGCTCCCATTCGCCTGCAGCCCACTTTGCACAGCACAAACAATTGGCCTCTGCTCCCAAACCAAAAGAGGTAGGACTGAAAGATGCTGCTGGATCTCTTCAGTGCACAGCAAGCTATGCAACAGAGCCGTCCACTTTCCTGTCTCTCTTCCTTTGTCGAGAAAACGTCCGTTGTATTGCCACTTCTGAGGTGCTCCCATTCGCCTGCAGCCCACTTTGCACAGCACAAACAATTGGCCTCTGCTCCCAAACAAAAGAGGTAGGACTGAAAGATGCTGCTGGATCTCTTCAGTGCACAGCAAGCTATGCAACAGAGCCGTCCACTTTCCTGTCTCTCTTTCCTTTGTCGAGAAAACGTCCGTTGTATTGCCACTTCTGAGGTGCTCCATTCGCCTGCAGCCCACTTTGCACAGCACACAATCAATTGGCCTCTGCTCCCAAACCAAAAGAGGTAGGACTGAAAGATGCTGCTGGATCTCTTCAGTGCACAGCAAGCA